>ML110184.1:0-35158 GCA_003697995.1 Taxidea taxus jeffersonii | reverse complement strand
ACTGTTTCCTTTGCTGTGCAAAAGCTTTTGATCTTGATGAAGTCCCAATAGTTCATTTTTTCCCTTGCTTCCCTTGCCTTTGGCGTTGTTCCTAGGAAGAAGTTGCTGCGGCTGAGGTCGAAGAGGTTGCTGCCTGTGTTCTCCTCAAGGATTTTGATGGATTCCTTTCTCACGTTGAGGTCCTTCATCCATTTTGAGTCTATTTTCGTGTGTGGTGTAAGGAAATGGATGTGGATGTGCATGTGGATGTCCAATTTTCCCAACACCATCTGTTGAAGAGGCTGTCTTTTTTCCATTGGATATTCTTTCCTGCTTTGTCAAAGATTAGTTGACCATAGAGTTGAGGGTCTATTTCTGGGCTCTCTATTCTGTTCCATTGATCTATGTGTCTGTTTTTGTGCCAGTACCATACTGTCTTGATGATGACAGCTTTGTAATAGAGCTTGAAGTCTGGAATTGTGATGCCACCAACTTTGGCTTTCTTTTTCAATATTCCTTTGGCTATTCGAGGTCTTTTCTGGTTCCATATAAATTTTAGGATTATTTGTTCCATTTCTTTGAAAAAATTGGATGGGATTTTGATAGGCATTGCATTAAATGTGTAGATAGCTTTAGGTAGCATAGACATTTTCACAATATATATTCTTTCAATCCATGAGCATGGAACATTTTTCCATTTCTTTGTGTCTTCCTCAATTTCTTTCATGAGTACTTTATAGTTTTCTGAGTATAGATTCTTTGCCTCTTTGGTTAGGTTTATTCCTAGGTATCTTATGGTTTTGGGTGTAATTGTAAATGGGATTGACTCCTTAATTTCTCTTTCTTCTGTCTTGTTGTTGGTGTAAAGAAATGCAACTGATTTCTGTGCATTGATTTTACATCTCACAAGGCTTTTGACAGAGATCACAAGTAGGCAGAGAGGCAGGCAGAGAGAGAGGAAAGCAGGCTCCCTGCTAAGCAGAGAGCCCGATGCGGGGCTCGATCCCAGGACCCTGAGATCATGACCTGAGCCGAAGGCAGAGGCCCAACCCACTGAGCCACTCAGGTGCCCCTCACAAGGCATTTTTTAAAAACTCTTTTGATTTCTTTTTTGACCCACTGGTTGTTCAGTATCATTTAATCTCTACCTGTTTGTGGATTTTCCAATTTTCTTCTTATAGCTGATGTCTAGTTTCATACCACTGTGGTCAGAAAAAATGCCTGATATATTTTCAGTCCTCTTAAAAGTATTAAGACTTTTTTTGTAGCCTAACAAATGATCTACCCTGAAGAATGTTGCATGTGCACTTGAGAATAATGTACATTCTTTTGCTTTCAGATGAAATGTTCGGTACATATCTGTTAAGTCCATCTGGTCTAATGTATCATTTAGGACCACATTTCCTTACAGATTTTCTGCCTGGATGATCTAACCAGTGATGCAACTGGGGTATTAAAATCCCCTTGTAACTGTAATATAACATTATTACAGTGTTATTGACTATATTCCCTATGCCATATTTTTCATCTCCATAACTTACCTTATAACAGGAAATTTATGCCTCTTAATCCCTTTTATCTATTTTACCCATCTCCCTATGCACCTCCCCTATGGTAACCACCAGTTTAATCAGAATCTTTTGGTTTTTTTTTTAGATTTTACTTCTATGTAAAATTATATGGTATTTGTCTTTCCCCGACTTATTTCACTTAGTGTAATACTAAATCCATCCATGCTGTCCCATCTGGCAAGACCTCATTTTTCTTTATAGCTGGGTAATGCATTGTATATATCTATCCCATCTTCTCTATCCTTTCTTATATCGATGGATACCTGGGTTGCTTCCATATATTGACTATTATAAATAATGCTGCAACAGACACAGGGGTGCATATATCTTTCAAATTAGTGTTTTCATTTTCTTTGAGTAAATACCCAGTCATGGAATTAGTAGATCATATGGTATTTCTCCTCCTAAATTTTTGGAGGAATCTCCATACTGTTTACCCCAGTGATTGCACCGATTTTACATTCCCACCTACACTGCACTGGGATTCCCTTTTTTCCCCCACATCCTTGCCAACACTTGATATTTCTTGTCTGTTTGATACCATCCATCCTTACAGGTGTAAGGTGGTATTTCATTTGGTTTTGATTTGCATTGCCCTGATGTTTAGTGATGTTGAGCATCTTTTCATATGTCTAGCCATCTGTATACTGTCTTTCAAAAAAACATGTATTCAAGTCCTCTGCCTATTTTTCTTAAAGATTTTTATTTATTTGACAAACAGAGATCACAAGTAGGCAGAGAGGCAGGCAGAGAGAGAGAGAGAGAGGAGGAAGCAGGCTCCCTGCTGAGCAGAGAGCCCGATGCGGGGCTCGATCCCAGGACCCTGAGATCATGACCTGAGCCGAAGGCAGAGGCTTTAAACCCACTGAGCCACCCAGGCGCCCCCCTCTGCCTATTTTTTAATCAGATTATTTGGTATCGGGTTCTATACATTTTTTATATAGTTTGGATATTAACCCCTTGTGGGATATATTACTTGCAAATACCTCCTTCTCATTCAGTCGGTTGCCTTCTTGATGCTTTCCTTTGCTGTACAGCAGCTTTTTTCTTACTGGTGTAATCCTAATAGTGTATTTTTGCTTTTGCTTCCTGCCTGAGGAGACCTATTCATAAATATATTGCAAAAGGTGATATCTAAGAGATTACTGCCTATATTTTCTTTCAGGAGTTTTATGGTTTCAGGTGTTACATTTAGGTCTTTAATCCATTCTGAGTTTGTTTTGGTGTACAGTATAAGAAAGTGGTCCAGGGATGCCTGGATGGTTCAATCAGTTAAGTGTCTGCCTTCAAGGCTCAGGTCATGATCCTGGGGTCCTGGGATCAAGTCCCACATCAGGCTCCCTGCTCTTCCCTCTGCCTGATCTGTCTATTGCTCCCCCGCTTGTGCTCTCTGACAAATAAATATCTTTTTTTAAAAAAAAGTAGTCCCATTTCATTCTTTTGCAAGTAGATGTCCAGTTTTCCCAATACTATTTATTGAAAAGACTGTCTTTTCTTCAGTGTATTTCTTGCCTCCTTTGTTGTTGATTAACTAACCAGATAGGGTGGATTTATTTCTGGGCTCTCTATCCTGTTCCATTGACCTGTATGTGTGTTTTTGTTTTGATTAATATAGCTTTGTACTGTATCTCAAAATCTGGAATTGTGATACCTCTGCTTTGTTCTTTTCTCGTGATTGCTTTGGCAATCTTTTATGCTTTCATACAAATTTTAGGATTGTTCTACTTCTCTGCAAAACATCATTAGTATTTTGATAGGGACTGAATCTGTAGATTGCTTTGGCTAGTATGACATTTTAACAATAATCTTCCAACCCATGAGCACACTGTATCTTTCCACTTCTTTGTGTCATGTTCTACTTTTTTCGTCAGTATCTTAAAATGTTCAGAGTATAGATCTTTTACCATCCTGGGTTAAATTTATTCCTACGTATTTTATTCTTTTTGCTGCAACGGTAAATAGGATTGTTTTCTTTTTGCCACTTCATTACTAGTTTTTTTGGTGGAGTCTTTAGGGCATCCTATATATGCTATCATATCATCAACAAATAGTGACAATTTTACTTATTCCTTACCAATTTGGATGTCTTTTTTTTTTTTTTGTCTGATTGCTGCCATTAGGACTTCCAGTACTATGTTGAATAAAAATGGTGAACATCCTTGTCTTCTTCCTGATAGTAGAGGAAAGGTGCTCAATTTTTCACTATTACATACAATGTTAGTTGTGGGTTTTTATCTTAAATGGATGCTGTATTTTGTTAAAGCTTTTTATTGAAATGATCATATGGTTTTCATCCTTTCTCTTGTTAATGTGATGTATCACATTAATTTTGTGAACAGCAAACCACTTTTGCATCCCTGGAATAAATCCCACTTAATTGTGGTGATGTGTGTGTGTGTGTCTATGTGTGAACGACTTTTTATTTTTATTTTTTTTAGATTTTATTTATTTATTTGTTAGAGTGTGAGCACAGGCAGACAGAGGCAGAGGGAGAAGCAGGCTCCCTGCCAAGCAAGGAGCCCGATGTGGGACTCGATCCCAGGACGCTGGGATCATGACCTGAGCCGAAGGCAGCTGCTTAGTGAACGACTTTTTAAAAATGAATTTCTTTATTTAAAGATTTTGTCAGCGAGCAAGCACAGGCAGGGGTAGCAGCAGGCTTCCTGCTAAGCAAGGAGCCTGGTGCAGCACTCAATCCTAGTACCCTGGGATCATGATCTGAACCAAAGGCAGACACTTAACTGACTGAGCTACCCAGGCATGCTAAAATGTATTGTTGAATTCAGTTTGCTACTTCGTTGAATATTTTTGTAGATCTGTTCATCAGAGATACTGGCCTGTCATTTGGTTTTTGTTTTGTTTTTTTTGTAGTGTCTTTGTCTGGTTTTGTTATCAGGGTAATGCTGGCCTTGTAGAATGAATTTCCTCCCTATTTTATTTTTTGGGATAGTTTGAGAAAAAGAGGTATTAACTCTTCTTTAAATCTTTGATAGAATTCACCTGTGAGGGGCGCCTGGGTGGCTCAGTGGGTTAAAGCCTCTGCTTTCCGCTCAGGTCATGATCCCAGGGTCCTGGGATCTAGCCCCACGTCGGGCTCTCTGCTCAGCAGCGAGCCTGCTTCCTCCCCTCTCTCTGCCTACCTCTATGCCTACTTGTGCTGTCAAATAAATAAATAAAATCTTTAAAAAACAAAAGAATTCACCTGTGAAGTCATCTGGTCATGGACCTTTGTTTTTTTTTATTACTAATTCAATTTCATTACTAGTAATTGGTCTGTTCAAATTTTCTATTTCTTCCTGGTTCAGTTTTAGAAGATTATGCTTCCAGGAATTTACCCCTTTCTTCTAGGTTCTTAAATTTGTTGCATATAATTTTTCATAATATTCCCTTAAAATCCTTTGTATTTCTGTGTATCAGTTGTTTAGTCCTTCGTTCCTGATTTTTACTCAAGTCTTTTCTTTTTCTTGAGTCTGGCTAAAGGTTTATCAATTTTCTCTATCTTTTCAAAGAACCAGCTCTTAGTTTCATTTATCTTTTCCATTTTTAAAAATTTCCTTCCTTCTACTACTTTTGGGCTTCATTTGTTCTTTTTTAAGTTCTTTTAGATATAAAGTTAGGTTGATACTTTTTGTTTCTTGAGGTATGCCTGTATCCCTCCTAACTAACTTCCCTCTTAGAGCTGTTTTTGCTGAGTCCCAAAGATTTTGGATCTTTGTGTTTTAATTTTTACATGTCTCCATGTTATTTTTTTTTATTTCTTCTTTGATTTCTTCATTGACCAAAGTGTTGTTTAGTGGCATGTCATTTAGTCTTCATCGTTTTCCCCAGATTTTTTCTTGTAATGAATTTGTAGTTTCATATCACTATGTGCAGAAAAGATACTTTTTTTAAAAAATTTATTTATTTGACAGAGACCACAAGTAGGCGAGAGAGGCGGGCAGGGAGAGAGAGGAGGAAGCAGGCTCTCTACAGAGCAGAGAGCCCGATGTGGGGCTCGATCCCAGGACCCGGGATCATGACCCGAGCCGAAAGCAGAGGCTTTAACCCACTGAGCCACCCAGGTGCCCCAAAGATACTTTTTTTTTTTTTAAGGTTTTATTTATTTGAGACAGAGCACAAGGAGGGGAGAGTAGTGAGAGAAGCAGGTCCCCACTCAGCAGGGAT
The DNA here is from genome assembly GCA_003697995.1 of Taxidea taxus jeffersonii. Taxonomy (NCBI): domain Eukaryota; kingdom Metazoa; phylum Chordata; class Mammalia; order Carnivora; family Mustelidae; genus Taxidea; species Taxidea taxus. The sequence goes on along the minus strand of ML110184.1, from coordinate 29,444 downwards.
CCTGAACAGTGGGGGTGAGGGGGAGGAGCCTCTATCACAGGACCCTAAATTGTGACCTGAGCAGAAGGCAGATGCTTAACCGACTGAGCCACCCAGGTGCCCCACTTGATACAATTTTAATGGACTTGTTTTGTGGCCTTACCTGACCTATCCTGGAGAATGGTCTATGTGCACTTGAAAAGTGTATTAACAATAATGTGCATTAACAACTATGTGCATTCTGCTGTTTTTTAGGGGGAGATGCTCTGTATATATGTTAGGTCCGTCTGGTCCAATGTGTCATTCAAAGCCACTGTTTATTGATTTTCTGTCTGACTTACCCATTGACATAAGGTGGGGTGTCAAATCCCCTACTATTATTGTATTACTGTCAATTTCTCCTTTTTTTAAATATTTACTTTATGTATTTAGATGCTATTTGGGGTGCACAAATATTACAATTGTCTTATCCTCTTGTGGCATTCGTTCCCTTTATGTAGTGCCCTTCTTTGTCTCTTGTTATAGTCTCTTTTAAAGTCTATTTTGTCTGATAGAAGTATTGCTACCTCAGTTGTTTTTGTTCTTTGTTTTGCTTCTGTTTGTATGGTATATGTTTTTGCATCCCTTCACTTTCAGTCTGTGTCTTTAGGTTTGAAGTGACTCTCTTGCAGGCTACACATAGTTGGATCTTTTCTTTTCCTATGCATTCCATCATCTTATATTTTTTGATCAGAGCATTTAGTCCATTTACATTTAAAGTAAGCATGTACTTACTGCCATTTTGTGAATGATTTTCTGGTTGTTTTTATAGTACTCTGTTCCTTTCTTATTCTCTTATTCTTTTCCCTTGTAGCTTGGTGGCTTTCTTTAGTGTGAGTCTTGGATTCCTTCCTCTTTAGTTTTTAATTTGTGGCTACCACTGGGCTCATGTACAACATCTTATGTGTTTAGCAGTATATATTAGGTTGATGGTCCCTTAAATTCAAACAACATTCTAAAAGCACTACATTTTTACACCCCTTCCATATTTTATGTATATATATTTTGCATCCTTTTTTATCCCTTGGCTGATTTTTGTGGATAAGAGCTATTTTGCTACTTTTGCATTTTAACCTCCGTTAGTGATTAATCTACTACCTTTACTCTATATTTGTACTGTAAAATTTTTTTCATTCATAATTTTCTTCTAGTTATGGCCTTTTCTTTCCATTTAATTCCCTTTAACATATCCTATAAGGCTGGTTTCATGGCAATGAACTCCTTTTACTTTGGTCTGGGAAACTCTCTCTCTCCTTCTATTCTGAATGATTACCTTGCTGGAGAGTATTCTTAGTTTGTAGAGGTTTTTTTCCCCTTTGTTTTTAAGATTTTATTTATTTATTTGACAGAGACAGAGAACACAGCAGAGGAAGTGGAGAGGGAGAAGCAGGCTCCCCACTGAGCAGGGAGCCCCATGCAGGGCTCAATCCCAGGACCATGACCCAAGGGAAGGCGGATGCCTAATGACTGAGCCACCCAGGCGCTCTTCCCTTCAGCACTTTGAATGCATCTTGCCATTTTCTTCTGCCCTACAGTTTCTGCTAAAAGATCAGCTGATAACCTTATGGGATTTCCCTCATATAACTGTATATTCTTTGCCATTTCTACTTTTAAAATTCTCTTGTTACTGTTTGCCATTTTTATTATTATGTGTCTTAGTGTGGACCAACTTGGGTTTATCTTGTTAGTAGCTTTCTGCTTCCTGGACCTGGATATCTGTTTCTCTTCCCAGATCAGGAAGTTTTTAGCTATTTCTTCAAGTAAGTTTTCTGCTTCATTCTCTCTCTTCTCCCCCCTGAGATCTCTATAATGTGATGTTTGTATGCTTGATGTCACTGAGGTCCCTTTTTCTTCCCTATTTAGACTGGTTGCTTTCCACTACCCTCTCTTCCAGATCACTGACCTGTTCTTCTGGCTCCTCTATGCTGTTGATTCCTTCTAGTGCATTTTTTAAAAAAGATTTTATTTATTTTTGAGATCGAGAGAGCAAGCATGAGTGGGGGTTGGGGGAGGGGGTAGAAGGGAGGGAGAAGCTGACTCCCCGCTGAGCAGGGAGCCCCATGCGGTCTCCATCCCAGGACCCTGAGATCAGGACCTCAAAGGCAGCTAACTGTCTGAGCCACACAGGCGCCCTCTAGTGTATTTTTATGTCAGTTATTGAATTCTTCAGTTCTCTCTGGTTTTTCTATTTTCTATCTTTAACCTGTCACTGACTCCATCCACTCTTTTCTCAAGTCCAGTGAGTATCTTTATGACCATTACTTTCAATTCGTTATTAGGTATACTGATTATTACCATTTTATTTAGCTCTTCTACTGTGATTTTTGTCTTGTTCATTCATTTTGGACATATCTCTATTTATGTTTTTTAACTCTATCTACTAGGTAGGTCAGCTACATCTCCTGGTCTTGAAAGTGGTGGGCTTGGGTAGAAGAGGTCTGTGGTGCTCTGCAGCAAGCGTCCCTCCCAGGTCACCAGAACCAGGCACTCCAGGGAAGCCCTCTATGTGGGCTACATGTGACCTACTATCGTGGGTAAGCTGCAACTATCTTCAGCCAAGGTAGCTGCAATGACCCACTTTTGCTTGCTCTGGATGAACTGCTCAGAGTTTGATCTCCATGCCATTGAGATGCTTGTCTGAAGCAACACTGGACTCAACTGTGGGGCAGAACCCACATTCAGCCTAGCTGCTTGCAATCAGCCTCTTCCACAGCTTTGGGGGCACAGAAAGGCAGCTTTTGCTCCATGATTCTTTGAGAGGCTTAAACTTAAAGGGTGACCACCAAGTGATCCCAAACTGATTTATGCGTAAGATAATGCAGTTCTCTCCTTTTCCTGTAAGGTCATGTGATAACCCAACATACAGTAGAAGATATGAAAGACTCATTAGACAATTCATAACCAAGCCATACAAGCTGAACCTGGTTTTTCAAACATTCAATTTTCGAAATGGTGGCCCCAACTGCCTCTAAGAGCAATCTTGTATTCTTACACCTCTCTCTCTGTTGTTGCAACGGGCTCTCAGGAGCCCACATCTACTGCTGCACCCTCATTGTCACAGCTGCATCAGAAGCTCAAAAGACTGTGTCCATGGGCAGCCCCTAAGAGTTTTAATAAAGAAGCAACATTATCAACCCTAGTTGGATTCGTAGAGAATTGCCCACATAGTCAACTCCATATGGATTTTAAAAGCTGCTTTTTAGCTCTCTGTAAAACTAATGCCTATTTGTAATGAGACTTCTGAGTTAAAACAGTAACAACCCAGAATAATTCTAAATTTCCAATAGCTGCCTTTTAAAAAAAAGCTTTTAAATCAGTTTTTAAATAAAAATATTCTTGGGACACCTGGATGGCTCAGCCAGTTAAGCAGCCGACTCTTGATCTCAGGGTCCTGGGTTCAAACTCTGAGTTGGGGCTAGGGGAGGAGCCTACTTTAAAAAAAAAAAAAGCCCTTAACTATGGTATTGCTGGATAGTAGACTTAGAAGGCACGTTTATTTTCCTCTTGGTACTATTTGAATTTTCCCTAAATGTTACAATGAATATACAGACTTTATTTTATGTCCTTCAATTTTTATTATTGAAACATACATGCACTATATACATATTTATTTCTTAAAGAGGAAGACTGCCTAGGTACAGCCTTTCCTGGACAGATTTGACACCTGCCATGAATGATCCTGAAGTGTATTACGTTTAATCTTTTGCAGCAGCATAAAACAAACTGCGTTTTCCAAAGCTCCTATGCTGAAGTGAATCACATGTCTAGTGAAACAGTCTACTAGCTACCCAGCATTCCCATCTCGAAAAGCTTTGTTGTTCTCCACTTACCTTTACACCTCCCATCTGAGGAAGCTGCTTAAACTTTTTCATTTGTACTTTATTGCCTTTCATGAGGAAAAAAAAATATGCCATGATGGTTTTTGAAACTCCTAAGATTCTCAAGGGTTTCGGGGCATATATTTCACAAGTGTCAGTCTTCCACATTATATAAACTGTTAAATACATCCCTAAGGAGAGCAGGGAATAAAACTGGTTTGTTGATGTTATTAATCCCCTTTATGCACTATACAAATTTAATTTGGCAAAGCAGTAATTGAGAAGTATGTTTAAGTTAATCCACATTTTGTTTTACTCCCCCAAAGCAAATATGTAATTATAAAGGTGATACAATAGGTTAAAAAATTCAAACATAAAAGAGCAGGAAAAAGGAAGTCACAGTTGACTTTCTTCTTGAATCCCTATCCCTAAGAAATCACTGCAAACAGAGTATGCTGCTCAAGACTTTGATGCACATATGTTTATTTTACACAAACGGAATCATTCTATAGACATAGTTCCATGGATAGTGTTTTGCTCCACAGTATTTTGTAGCTATCTTTCTGTGGCCTGGCTACTGATCAACTTTATCCTTCTTAATTACTTCATAGTATTATTTATTAAACCAGTGCCCTACTAGCAGGCATGTAAATTATTTCTGATCTCTGCAATAACAAAGAATGCTTTAATGAACATCTTTTAAAGGTGTTACTGTCCACATTCACAAGTAAAATTACTATGTCTAAGGAAATGCTCATTAAAAGTGATCACTGTCCTCCCAAACTACCAATTTATACTAACACCAATATGTGAGAGTGCCCACCCTCCAAAACCTACACGAACCATGGATGTTACCTGTCATTCTGACCAATTCTGCTTTACCTATACTTTCTTGAATATAAGTGAGATAATATTTTTTCAGATGTTAAATTGTTTGCATTTTTCTTCTTATTCATATACTTTACCAAGTATTCTTTTTCATATGTCCTCTCCTTATCTACTGTAACCTTAATTATGCAGTTAAATTTATGAATTTTTTCCTTTCCGAGTTCTGGTCTTGGTGAAAGATCTCCCATATAAGATCAAAAAAATGTTGGCCTATAGGGTCCTATGGTTTTATTTTTCATATTAAATCTTGAAACCAAATTAATTTCAGAAAAGATGGGAGTTAGGGATGAAATTAATGTTTTCCCAAATTTTCATTTTCATTATTGACTAAGAGCTTTTTTAATCCACTGATTTGAAATTTTTTCTTTGCTATATAATAAATTTCCACAGACACCTTTCTGCACTAGTACCTGCTAAATTAGTACAGATGGGACATTTCTTACCTTAACTCTATCCTGCTTCCTCATTTTTATTTAAATAACTTTTTAAGCTTCTCTTAAGAATTTCTTTCTGCTGGGGCTCCTGGGTGGCTCAGTTGGTTCTGCCTTCAGCTCAGGTCATGATCCTAGAGTCTGGGATCCAGGCCCCCCAACCAATGAACACTCTGCTCTCAGTGGGAAGTCGGCTTCTCCCTCTCCATCCACCTCTCTCCCGTTCATGCGCACGTGCATGGGTGCTCTCTCTCTCTCTCTCTCTCAAATAGTCTTTTTAAAAAATTTCTTCTTACAGAGGAACTTTTGAGCAAATTAGAATAAATTTAGGGATTAATTTGGGTGAAAACTGACATCTCTACTGTACTGGTCTCCCTATCCAAGTATATGACATGGCTCTATTCATGCTTTTTATCTGTTCTAGCATAAAGTTTTATAATTTTCTTCATCTAGGTCTTACATATTTCTCAATTTTATTTGTAAGATTTTACTGCTACTGTGAATAGAATCTTTTACTATGTGTAGTAAAGCACTTTTTTTTTTTTTTGGCCTATTTGGCTGCCTTAGTAAAATTTTTAGCTCCAAGTTTAGAACTTATCAAAATAATACCTGTATTTAATTTGTTTTAAATCAAGAGCTTTTAGAAAAGCAGGTCTCCTGCCCAGTGCTGCTCTCCTTGTCTAATGAATGCCTTGTTTCTCAGCAAAAGGGCTCCTGACTGCTTCCATACTGTAACGGAAAATCATTAGTGCTTCACTGTTAACTATGATGATCACTGATAGCTTCTGATAGATAATCTTCATCAAGTTAACTTTCTATTCCTAGCTTAATAAGTTAATAAAAGGCGTTTTTTCCTTCTTCTTTTAATCAGTAACAGATCTGAAATTTTTTCAAAACGACTTTTATCTTCCTCCATTAAATTACATTTTCAGTACTACATCTGCAGGGCCCCAAGACAGGCAGCCCCAAGATGGGCCACTTTGACATGAACATTATTTTGAGTTAAAGCAAACAAAACCCAGCAGGTTCAGGAAAAGCTCTTATGTCCTCCTCCTCGACTGCCTGCTTATACCAGGAAGAGATTCCTCTTTACCTAAGAAACTTCTCTGCCTAAATAACAGGACAGTATTTGTTTTCCAAACACCTCCTCTCACCTTCCTGCTAATTGTCTTTCTCCCCTTTGTGTCCTCAGACCCCTACCCCTCTCCTTGGCTCATAGAAGCCTCATGTTGCCTATCTTTGGAATTTCATGTCTGTGTGGATTCCCTGTACATACAAAACTAAATCTGATTTTCCTATCTTGAATCAATTGGTTCTTTGTCCAGCAAGGACATTGAAGGGCAGAGGAAATTCTTCTTCAATAAGTCGACATAGTCAGCTGGATAGTTTAATTTGCTGGACATAACTGCAACTGAGGTCCTTGGGACATCTGACATACAGCCAACAGAAGGTAAGATTTCTTACCCTGTCAATCTCCCAGAATCTCTATCTGTAGAGTCTGACAGAGCAGGAGTGGTGATAGTCCTTTTTCCTTCTTGCTACATTTAAAATTAGCAGGAGAAAATACTTGTGGAACCTAGTTCCTTGGGGTTAGTTATTAAATTGCTTAAATTGTCTCTGGTTAAATTTGGTAGAGTACTCTTTTGGTTACTTCATTTCTTCCCAGAGACAGTCTTTGAGTCTGGTTGTTTTTTTTTAGCCTGTGTTTTAAGACTGTTGCTAAGGGACATTTTAGAAGCTAAAGCCCATAACTTGGTAGAAAAGCTACTCGAGGGCACCTGGGTGGCTCAGTTGGTTAAGCCACTGCCTTCAGCTCAGGTCATGATCTCAGGGTCCTGGGATCGAGTCCCACACCGGGTTCTCTGCTCAGCGGGGAGCTTGCTTCCCCCTCTCTATCTGTCAAATAAATAAATAAAATCTTAAAAAAAAAAAAAAAGCTACTAAAGTCCTTACCAGCCTAAGAAGACTCTCATGAAAGCTAAGTTGGTCACAGAACAGGTTAGACTAACACTAGTTCACCTACTAACCTCAAGCAAACTTCCTTGCAACAAGGTACACTGCTAAACAACACAGAGTCCCCAGTCCTGTAGCACATCCCTTGGGGTCTCTGGTCTCCCATGAAAACATATTTTCACCACCCTTACTGCTTACGCAATGAAGCCCTTTGCTTTCTGAAACTAATTTTTAGATCATGGCCATCATCTACACCCTTTTTGGATGCCTCTTGCATCTTTGGTTTAGCCATTAAAAGGCTTAATGGTTGGAGCTGCTATTAACAGATTGTTCATCAATGGTCTTTAAATTGCTTATAGTGAAAAGAAAAATATGCCGTATAGAGAACTCTCAACTGTCTTATTAGTATAACAGCATGCCTTAGGGACTCCCTTGACAAGATGGACAGAAGACTAAAAAAAAAATGTCCATCTCCAAAGTAAAATCCCCTTAAAATCTAGCCTCTCATCTGGTCTGCCTTCAGCTCAGGTCATGATCCCAGGGTCCTGGGATTGAGCCCCATGTCTGACTCCCTGCTCAGCAGGGAGTCTGCTTCTCCTTCTGCCCTTCCCCCAGCTCATGCATGCTCATGCTTTCCCTCTTTTTAGAAAAAGATTTTACTTATTTATTTGAAAAAAAGATTTATTTATTTGACACAGAGAGGGGTAGAGAGAGAGATATCAAGTAGGCAGAGAGCCTGATGCGGGGCTCAATCCTGGACCCTGAGATCATGACCTGAGCTGAAGGCAGAGGCTTAACCCACTAAGCCACCCAGGTGCTCAAATAAGTAAAATCTTAAAAAAAAAAAAAAAATCTGGCCTCATCCACTTAACTCCCCTTTCCCTACAAGATTTATAGGGACTTAATCTCTATGTTCAAAGTATATAGGCTGCTCACATAAAAGCTGAAAGCCAGGAAATGAATTTAACAAAAGCACCTGAGACTGGCAATAAGGCTCACTTTGCTCCCACCTTCTAGGGTTCTGTAAGCATGCTCTGCCAGCTTCAGGCATTCCTATGCAATGTACATTGCAGACCTATCCTAGGCACACCCTCCTCCACTGAAAAAGAAGATCTTTTAAATTATAAAGCCCTTTTACCCCTATTTTGAGAAGATGGTACCAAAATTAGAGGGAAATGAGAAAGACTGATGATTATTCGCTACCTCCCCTTCATAGAGAAATTGGGACCAAAACGTCTCCTAGGCCCTCCCACAAATGATATGTGAAAGGTCAACATGCAGGGGCTAATAGAAACCAAGGCTGAATTCCGTATGCTACAAGAAGGCTTTGTTTGGGTGCCTGGGTGGCTCAGTGGGTTAAGCCTCTGCCTTCAGCTTGGGTCATGATCTCAGAGTCCTGGGATCGAGCCCTGCATTGGGCTCTCTGCTCAGCAGGCGCCTGCTTCCCGCTCTTTCTCTGCCTGCCTATCTGCCCACTTGTGTTCTGTCAAATTAAAAAAAAAAAGGCAGCTTTGTTAAAATGCTTTATTTTGCTTACTATTTCAGTTAAAAAAATCTCCGATACAAAAAAAGTTTGGGTTTTTAAATTTTTTTTAAAGATTTTATTTATTTATTTGACAGATATCACAAGTAGGCAAAGAGGCAGGCAGAGAGAGAAGAGGAAGCAGGCTCGCTGCTGAAGAGAGAGCCTGACACGATCCCAGGACCCTGGAATCAGGCAGAGGCCTTAACCCACTGAGCCACCCAGGTGCCCCAGTTTAGTTTTTTTTTTTTTTGCTTTCAACCATCATATGTATTTTTTTTTAACTTTATTTAAGCTTTATTTAAACATATAATGTAACAAAAGACAGGTCAATGCCTTAATATTCTAAGCTTTATCCAGCTCTAGGGGAATTAGAAACAATTGCTTTACCAATCTGTACAAAACCAGAAATGCAACTCTAGAAACAAGTCAAAAGCCCACCCCTCTTTACCAATCCCTAACTCTCGCCTATTCCCCTTAAAATGTCTGTAGCTATTATAAAAGATGAGGATATGGGAACAATATTGTCCTGCACTCAAAAAAAAAAAGTAAACTTTAAAGTGCTGTTGCCCTAAAAATAAATAAATAAATAAAGTGCAGTTGCCCTGAAACTAAAAAAATTTTTGGCTTTCTTCCTCAGTTTCTTGAAATGATAAATTTTACCATGTCTTTAAAATATAAACACAGCCCACAATTGCCTGAGACTGAAGAAAAAAGGTGGGAAAGAGGCCTTTCTAAAATGCCTCTTGTGCCTAGACTCCACACCTCTGGTAACAGGCAAATTTGCTCCAGATTTCCACATTGGAGAAAACCTGGGATTCTTTCTCTGTTCCTTTGTGATGTGAGTTTTCTATTCCTATCTTCCCAAGAGCCATTCTTTGAAATACAAACTTTAGAGAAGTTTTTCATCAAAAATTAAGAGGTATTTAGAAATTGGGCCTTTAATGTCCTCCAAAAATATTAGTAAAAACAAAAGCTCAATATTTTGTTTTCATCTTGTCTATGTATGTTCACACATGTTATAAATGTGACATATTTTCTTTACCTCCAGATGGTATCACCAAAATTAATTTGTAAAAGAGCTCTTTTTAGTTGGTTTCAAGTCAAGCACTTGTAAGTACTGGGAATTCCAAAACTCAGAAAGATAGAAACTCAAATGTTTTCCAAAATCACATGATCCCAGGGTCGTGGGATCGAGCCCCACGTCGGGCTCTCTGCTCTGCAGACAGCCTGCTTCCTCCTCTCTCTCTCTGCCTACTTATGATCTCTATCAAATAAATAAATAAAATCTTTAAAAAAAAAACAAAATCACATGATCTGGGAAAATATTCAGTATTAAAGCTAATTTTAGGTTGTTGGTTTAATTAAGAAAAAATCTCTTGAGAGTTACCAGCATTAAATATATGACTGTCATTCTACCCATGTTTACGGAAAGCTAAGTAAGTTTACCTCTGCAAATTTACCAGAAAAAAACCTTAAAATAATGATTGATTTTTGTCTAATGCCTAATGAAATTTCTGTGGGTAATCTAAGCCTAAGAAAGCTAATTAAACAGATGTAAATAAGACAAAAAGGTTTGTAGGCAGGGGTGCCTGAGTGGCTCAGTAGGTTAAGCATCCAACTCTAGATTTCAACTCACTCTCTGTCACACTCTGTGCTGGGCTATATTACAGCCTGTTTAAGATTCTCCTTCTCCCACACCTGCAAAAAAGGTTTGTAGGTAAACTTTTAAATAGCTTCCAAAGTCTTTGGTAACCTGACAGTTTAAAGTTTTTACTAAGTAAAGTGAGTTAAATTTATTGAGATATCTAAGTCATTTCCAGATAAAGTAAAATAAGACATTAGGTGTTGAATATAGGTTCAGAAAATAGGTGTCCATACGTTAATTTACTTGTGTCTTATTACAGAGAAACTAAATAAATATGGACCTTTAGTAAACCTGGTTTCTGCTTTATTGAAAGACTGTACTATGAAAAAGCACATTCTTAGAAATTATGAAATGTTTTCACAAATTTGCTATTCTAAAGAATACTGGTATAGCAGTTCAAAATTGCTTACTACTTAGAAACCTTAATTTCTAGTGAAAACTAAGTTAAGAATTCTAATAAATATAATTAAGAATACCAGAAATAATAAGGAAAATAATTCCATATACAAGTAAATGTGTTTTTGGTAGAAAAAGGTACGAGAAACAGAAATACATTTTTTGTTAAGGGAAAAGACAGTAATTTTGCTAAAGTGAAACTGTTTTTTTAAAGAGGGGAAAACTTAAACAAGAGCTGAATGTAAAAAAGTTAGTTCCATAAGGTCTATGGAAAGGGATTTTATGTGTGATCAGTACTGGGTAAGATTAGGATAAATTTAGTAAGTTTTAATATCAAAAATGTACTGCAAAGTTGAATTTTTTTTTGTTAAAAGGACAAAACAAATCTGCTTTTAATAAACTGTAAACAAATGTTTTTCTTTTCCTTTAAAGTTACCTGCTTAGAAATCAAGGATTCTTTGTTTTGCCAAAATAATCTATTTATCAAATCTTCGATTCTTTAAGAAAACTGAGTCTTAACATTAAAGCTAAATTTTGCTCACAACTATGTAAGGTTCTATATTTTTGCCTTTTATTCCTTTGAAATCTTTTATTGTCATTTTGGTTACATAATTATCATTTCATAGCGCCCTATGATCCTATTAAATGTTCAAACTGACATACTTCCTAAAATCAAATCCTAAAATGAAGTCTTTTGATCACAGTCTGAGGTGTTCCAGATAGGCCTTAGAATATTTCATTGTCAAATAAGTGATACTAAACCCTCTTAGATTTATGTAGATATGTTAAGTGTTCTAAAATTGTATAAAACTCCTAGAAACCTGACGTCCTAGTATGTTGTTATGTGTCAGGAGTCACAGAAATAACCAAACTTCCTTGTTAACTGAATCACAGTGAACTCTAAGACAGTTACTATTTTGCTCTGATGGTATTGCAAATATGCCTTACCTTCAATGAGACTCATAAAAAGAACTTTGAGTACAGGTTTCCGATAACCTTAATTCTTACCATAAAACTGGTAAGAATTTCTGAACTAGTGGAAAAACTGGATTCAAGCAAAACAATAATATGGAACTGAAAAATTTATCCTTTTTAGCTCTTTATGATCTTTAGAGCAGTTTAATAGAATATACCTTTATGAACAAATTGAAACATTTATCTTTTTCCCTACCTGAACTCTCCAGAACTCAGAAACTCTAAGTATTCTTACATTTATTTGCATAAGTTCAATAGAATTTTGTTCTCCCTGTAATAGGACACAATTGGAAACATTTGTTAAATAACCAAGGCTTTGACTGGAATGTCCTATTTGAGAAAGAGATATATAAACTTGAGATATGACCAGATAGCTTTAAATGACCAGACAGCTTTAAGGAACTAGGTTGACTTTAAGAAGGCAGTAAAGCCCCCAGAAGTACCAGTTTGGGGGGCACCTGGGTGGCTCAGTGTGTTAAAGCCTCTGCCTTCGGCTCAGGTCATGATCCCAGGGTCCTGGGATCGAGCCCCACATCGGGCTCTCTGCTCATTGGGGAGCCTGCTTCCTCCTCCTCTCTCTCTCTGCCTGCCTCTCTGCCTACTTGTGATCTCTGTCAAAAAAAAAAAAATAGTACCAGTTTTGTACCCTGCTTACAGAGTTCCCAGCAGCCTTACCAGGTAAGTAAAGGTTGGCACTCCCTGGCAAATACAGGAACCCAGGGATAGTTTGGGGACCTTGAGCAGAGAGGAGTTCACCCAAATCTACAGGAACTGAAGACGTTCTGATGGCAAGTATCTGGCTTGGCTTCTGGCCTCAAGAGGATGTTAAAACTTCAATCTTGAAAACGTTCCAGCCGGTTTTAAAGAATCTACCTAAACAACTGCTGTTCTTTGCCACACTCATAAATGATCAGGCCAAGTTTTTTTGAAACTAGACTTATTTTGCAAACAAATTAGTATTAATTTGGCTATCTATAAAGGTGATTATAGAGAAAATAGATTTCAATAACACATCTGAGTAAATATTAGATTGTAATACTATTCATTAGAAACTGGACTAGATCTTGATTTCTTCTAATTTCCTCGAGTGATTGACTATAATTCTCCAAAGTAACATTTTTAATTTTTCTTCCAACCTTCTACATTGGATTCATCTGAGAACTAAAACTGCCCTTTTTCCCTGAAGCTCTACAAACTAAATTTATGTAAACTTCAGAGAGATCATCCCAACAGCTCACATATAGGCAATCTTCATGCCTGCTGCTGTGGGCCACTCAAAAAGATCATCAGAGACATTCAAAGTGCAAACCAGGAAAATTGGTCAGACTGCCAGTGCACTCAAGATGGTTCAAACTTAACATCTAAAAATCTTCTTGACTGACTACCCTCAAAATTCAGAAACTGGTTTATAATTCGATCCAATCAGTAACCACTGTTTTTGTTTCCATAGAAATGCCTCTTATTTAATACCTGGCTGCTTGAACCTTAGGACTAACCTGCATCACTGCCTCCCAAAACAAGTTTGAACTGACCTATTGGCAGGACTAATTCAGTAAGACTGAACAATCAATCGACCAGCTCAATTTTAATGTGTGAAATTTTAGGGAAGTTTCAGAGGAGGAAACTGCAGGGGCCCAGGACAGGACACCCCAAGATGTGCCACTTTGGCATGAACATCATTTTGAGTTAAAAGCAAACAAACCTAGCAAATTCAGGAAAAGCTTTGCCTTCCCCTCAACTGCCTAAATTTACATGGGAAGGGAGAGCCTGTACAAAGAAGTGACTATTAAAGAAACTTACCTAAGAGGAGAAACTTTATTCTCCAAACATTTCCTCTCACCTTCCTGCTAATGGTCTTTCTCCCCTTTGTGTCCTCAGACTCCTATCCTCTCAGCTCACAGAAGCCTCATGTTGCTGGTCTTCAAAATATTATGTCTGTGTGGATTCCCCATACTTACAAAATTAAATCTGATACTCTCCTGCTTATCTGTCTCATGTCAACTTGGTTCTTAGTCCAGCTAGAAGAATTTTTGCCGGCCAGAGAAAATAATTCTTTCCCGATATAGCAGTCCTGCATGGCTAGAAGAAATCCTACTTGATCTCTGTATGTTATTTTATTACAGTATTAGATTCTATTAGCTAATATTCGGTCTATAATCTTTCCTTTTTTGTCAGATTTTAGAACTGGGATTATTTTAGCCTCTCATAATTTGCATGTTTTTAGTTAAATAATGTCAAATTCCAAGGATCTTTCTCGCCATCACCTTTCCTTTCTAAATGAAAACTAAGCCTGTCAATTGACATTCCAAAAAGCACACAAGTAATCCTTGCATTAAAGCACATAAAAGCATGTAAAATGTAATCATGACTCCAACTGTTTAGTAAAGAAATCCATATCAACTGGACACTCGATGTCCAAAAAAAAGTAGTACCCTTAATTGATAACAGTGTTAAACAGAAAGAATGACTCTGCCATCTAGTTCTTTAAGCCAACAGTCAGCTCTTTAACAAAATAAAAATCAAGTCTGAAAACTGAAAGGAAAGCCAGCTGAGAATACAGGAAATCTGTTTCCAGCCAAACTCGAAACCCTTCAGGATGGTCTGGGCCCCCTGAAGCTAAATCCCAATCCCATCAAATTTCAGTGAGTCCATGCCAAGAAAAATACTACTTAGGAAGCAAGGCAAATGCCATTTGCCACTTGTTTGTAGTACCAATCAACCACTTAAGCTATGTCATACAATCTCCTCCTGGACAGTCTCAAGAAAGTAAGGTCTCTCAGTATTAAAATATTCTGGCATAGGTAATAAGTAAAATGCTACAGGGGACAATAAGAACCATACTACGTGACCAATGCAGGATGAAGGGGGACACAGCACAGAAGGAAGAAAGCAACCAGTGTCTCTGGGTCTTCCAAAGATCATATGGACTTAGTTTTATTTAGGAAATATTATTCAAATACATATCCACATATTTATGGTAAGCAATGTTTGAAGAAATTATAAAATGAAGCTCTATCCAGTTTAGATTATAGAGTTTGAGGCTAATTCCCTTCCTCACTGCTTTCCTCTCTAAATGATCAAATGTTTGCTTTATGATTAAGTTAGCTTTTACTCAAGCCATCAATATTAAGAAAAAATAATCTGATATTTGATACCAAGTTTATTGTGAGATTTTCAAAACCTGTATTTCAAAACCATCTATTTTAGAGGGAAGATGAGTGGATGGAGCTTCCTTAAATTTCTTCTGTACTCCTGTTCAAAAGAGACCATCAACACTGTTGCAAAGGTAGGGAACAACTGAAAGCACCTACAAAATGTTTCATATACGGAGTTATTCTCCATATAGTAGTCCAGTGTATTTGACAGC
The DNA here is from genome assembly GCA_003697995.1 of Taxidea taxus jeffersonii. Classification (NCBI taxonomy): domain Eukaryota; kingdom Metazoa; phylum Chordata; class Mammalia; order Carnivora; family Mustelidae; genus Taxidea; species Taxidea taxus. Next base: position 14,428 of record ML110184.1, on the reverse strand, counting down.
CACCCCCTGAGGGAGTTCAAGAAACGACCTGAGCAACAGGGCTACAAGCAAGACCTCCACTGCTCCTCATATAACAAGCCCAATGCTGCCAAATGCACCTGTGACACAGAATTCTACCTGTCCCTCACCCAACAGTTGTATTTTTACTAGCACATTTTTTGAGAACGAGCAAGTGGCAGTAGAATAATTTGATTCTACAGCAGTACTGCCTGATAGAACTTTCTGCAATAATGGAAATGTTCTCCATCTGTGGTGTCCAATACAACAGCCATTAGTCACACGCAGTTACTGATCACTTAAAATATGGTTAGTGCAACTAAGCAACTGCATTTTTAATTTTAATTTACATTTTACCAACCATCTGTGACTTTACCATAGTGGACAGTGCAGTTTTCAACCAATGAGAATCTTTTGTAGGAAAAGACTGGGTGTGTGTGTGTGTGTGTGTGTGTTCTCTCTCCTATATATGGATTTTTTTAAAATTCTTATGACAATATTCTCTAGAGCAGTTGAGGAAAAAATTACTTTTAGTCAACAGACAATTCAGGGTGGGGATTATGTTATTTGCCTTCAGTGCAGAGTTACTAAATGATAGAACACAGACCAGGCCCTCTTTCTTTTTTCTATCCTCGTTTCTTTTTATGGCCAACAAGAACAGTAAGTCACTTTAAGGATTGGTCAAAGATCAATCTTTTGGCCTTGATGAAAATAGTTAACACTAATCAGGGAAAAAATTTGTTCCAAATCTCACAGTCTTCAATTAAAAGCAGATCCTCAGGATTATCAGGAGATTTCTAAAACTATTAATCAAAGAAAAGAGTAACACCATAACTTATTAAACTTAGCTAAGTGTTCTTTCTATGGATACTAGTGGGACATCCACAGAATACATTCTATTTCATTAAGTCAGAAGCAGCTTGTTACAGACTCTCAAAGAAAAAGGTGAGAAATATCTTATGCTTGCCTTAATATCTCTGGCACCCATTTTTTTCCTTTCTTTCTGATAGGAGGAGACATTCAGGTTTGACTTCTGTTAAATTATAACACAAACTCATTCAAGCAATTAACAACATAGCACAGATGGAGGGAGTTTATGAGTCTATTCAGCTATTTCAGAGGAAAAGAGAATTCTACAACATTAAAGTATCTTTACCTCGTAATGAGCAAACTGGTCCATTTTCTTGATTCTTTGAGCGCTTATTTCTGAATTGACTTGGAATATCTAATGAAAGGTCTTAAAAAGAAATAGGAAAACAGCTGTTAAAGGGATATACCACACTTAGAAAAGGATTTCAAAAATTGATGTATTTTTACATTTATATTGTACTATCTTAAGTTTTCAAAGGAAACATTAAAATTTTAATACAATATGTCTTACCTAGGAATGGATCAAACTTTCTAGATTCTGTCCCACATATGAGGCAGTTAACCTCATTTTGGAGGATACCTCCGAATATAGCTGTGACAACTGTAGATGCTCCATTTCTAAAGAAAATCACCACAAAGGAAGACATCTCAGTAAAAACTAAAATATGTAAAATAGCTGCTATACTTCTTTGGGGGGGATATGTATATCATTTATTTAATAAAGTATTTAAATTATGAAATAATATAAAAACTTTAAAGCTATATAGAGGTATACCAAATAAAAGGTTTAAGCCACTTAGCCTCCCACAGCCCCACTTCCCATCCCACTAATTCCAACCCCTCAGAGGCCTGGCGTGAAGATGAAATGGGGTATATATGTATAGTGCTTTCAGACAGGTGTTTACCAAAAAGAAAGCCCTTAAATTATTTCAAGGCTCTTTTATTAGGATAATAATTGGAACCACACCTGCTTTCTGCTTTTTTTTTTTTTTCAATACATATCTCTAAAACATACCCCACCCTTTTTGACAGCAGATTGGTATGCCACAATATGAACACAGACTGGATGCAAGAACCACCAAGAAAGTGTACTATGAAAGCATGATTAGCAAACGCTTATTACAGCACTTACTCTATGCTGCACTCCATTCAAAGTAGTTTCCATGTATTAAATGAGTTAATCCTCAAAACAAAGCTGAGAAACAGGTACCATTATCCCCATTTTACAGACCAGGAAGCTGAGGTCCAACTTGGTCCAGGATCACTCAGCTCTTAACATTATGTTCCTTTTCTTAATTTAACCAATATAATATTAGTGGTTCTCCAGGTTGTTTCAGTTGTTTGCTATCATTAATAGTCCAGCAAACACATATTAACCTTTGTGCACTTATGCATGCAGTTACTTAAGTCAGAAAATGCTCTTCTTTGCAAATAGCAATCTGAGGTGGTTTCCCTGACTTGCAAACAATAACACTCCTAATACTTGGAACTTTACTTTCTGAGGTGCTCCAAATTAAACCTACTGCCACGGTGAGACAGACAAAAGCTACCCAAGCAATTATATTATTTTAAAAGTTTGCTTCCTTTTCCATGAAAGGTCTTCTACTCTTTACTGGCCAAAGAAATACACTGCAGCTTCATCTTTATTTTTTTTTAAATCTGTTCATAAAATATACAGCTATAGTAAATTAAAAAGGGAAGATACACTGGAACTAATATAACAGCCATTTTAGGTTTAAGATCTAGGTCATAAAGGGCACACCAAATAAACTACTGGAATCAAGGGACTATGATCCTTTCATACTGATGTTCACTTACAATACTGACCTTAATTACAATGGAAAAAGCAGTACGTTTAGACTCAATGTAGTTCTTCCTTTATAATTTCTTCCTCTGAGAAAAGGATACTCATCGAGTCTTGGCTATCTGATGTGTATGGCATTAAGTTGGGTATACAATGACTGAAAACAAGATTCATAAATGATTTCAAAACTGCTTTCCCATTATAACTGTATGCCGAGAATGTTTAAATATTAGTTACTCGGACAGACTTTTATGCTTGCTAGGGTCTTTTGTATTAACAGCAATGATTTTCTATGTACTATGAAGAACAGATCTGTCATTTATTACTACCATCCCCACCTCTGTGTTAGCACTGGCTGTGTTTGCACAAGTAAACACAGGTATTGCATAGGAGACCTTTTTTGTAGTTTCAGCAAATATGATCCTGTAGTGAAAATGTTTTTCTTTCTGTTCCTATCTCATTAGTGGAACCTAAAATTACTACTCTTTAAAATATAACCAGACATGGGTTAATACTGAAAACTCATCAGCTACTAGAAGATCATCTTAGGACTATTACACAACGTGACTCCATGAGGTTGCCTTGGGCATCAAATAAAATAATAAAGACATATACCCTCTTACTTCACACAGACTCCCTGATAGAGCCCGGTTCAATATTCTCAGTATACAAAAGGTCATCATAAAGTACAAAGCAGAATTTTTCACTTAATACTACTTTTAACTTGGTGCTAGCAACAAGAACAATTCTACCAGGTCACAGATCCCTCCCCTTCTGTACTGGATTCTGATTGGAACCATAGTTATCAGGACCTAGAAAGCCAAACATTTTGAAAGGTATAGCAATTCAAACAATTGCCCTTCTCTGATACAACCAGATGAGATATGAGGTTGCTCTGTCATTAAAAGGACCCTAACTGAACACTAAATCAGATTTATGAACTGCAAGGCAATACAATACGGTGATCCCTATATATTACTTACTCTTTTCTTTCTGTCTTTGGGGAGTTTGTCTTGTAAATCCCTTTCCTGCACAGGTCAAAACAAAGCTTTTCAAAAAATTTGAACAAAAGGAGACTAGAATTAAACAAAATTAGACTGAAATAACAGTAAATCATCCTGACCTCAAGCAAAATAAGCTTTCTAATCTCAATGTATATTTTGGGGTATTAGTACCTAGGAAAGCAATCTAAAATGTTTGTTTTGTTTCCTACTGAGAGGCAAGAAAAATTCTGAGAACTTACAAATGCCTCAAGTTCATTAAAGTACAGATATATTTTAGGAAAATACACATTTAAAATATTTTTAAGCCTGTGTTTCTAGTGAGAAATATAATTATTTTAGTACTGAAAATTAAGTCTCCCAAATATTTGATATATTTGGGCAGGGAATTTTCAAGTGCTAAACTGTACAAAATGTTTTGTTGTGTTTTTTTTTTCAATCTTTAAAATTATCTAAAACAATCAGGACTATACCAAAAGGCAAGTACAAGATGTCTCTGGTTGGAAGCAGGAGGCATGTGCTAGTCTACTTGGTTATAAAATTCAAGTGCACAAAAGTTTCAGCCGAAGTCCAGGGAAACTCTCCACCTTCCGTGATAAATCTAATAAACAATAACACAAACAGAAATGTCTGAGGTCCTCCTAAAAAAAAAAGAGAGAGAGAAGAAAACTACATCTTACATGCAACATTTGTTACTTGCAGATAGAGCAGAATTCTCCTGTAGAATTGCTGAGCGGGAAACACCATTGAAACCGCCCTGGAGTTCCAAGTGCAGGTGGTCCAAAAGGTAGCGCATGAATTCATGGGCATCCTGTTGCTGATAGCCCCTTAAAGCAAAAAGAAGCAGGCTGTCACTGGGGAAGCTCACATGCCCAGCCAAACATGCAGGAAGGCAAAGTGCTGCAAAGGGCTACAGCCCTGCACTCAGAGCACAGTGAGACTCCCTGGCCGTTCATCCCCACTTGTGTCAGGGTTTACTTCTCTTCAAGGAAAATTTCTCAAATTTCTCTACAAGGAAAAAGTCTACTAAAAGAAGTCTGAAAACAGAGAATATGAGAGCTAATCTCAACTGAACTCAAATTGAGGAGCAAGAGAGAGGGTGTGTGATGTGCCTAAGTCCTACAACAAGAGAGTAACAGAGATGGGATGGACTCTGGTTTTCCTGCTATCTCACATGGCCTCTCCAGAAGATGCTCAAATGTTAAAATGTTGCATCTTTTCCTCACCAGAAACCTTGGTCTTATAAACCACCAATATAAGAGATAAGGAATTTAAAACTATTTTTTAGACTGAAAGATACTGATTTTTTTAACACTGGCTGAAAGGAAGAAAAACTTTCTAAAGAGTCTCTACTTGGATCCTAATCTCTAATTCAAGACATTTTTCACATAAATACTTTAAAAAATGTATTGATTCATATACAATTATGCTCTAGCCTAAAACTTGAATAAAGCAGCAATAAAGGAAATGATACAGAATTTTTTTTTTTTTTTTTTGAGAGAGCACCAAGGGAGGAGGGGAGAAGGAGAAGAAGGAAAGAGAGAGAGACTCTTAAGCTGGCTCCATGCCCAGTGCAGAGCCCAACTTGGGGCTTGATCTCAAGATCCTGAGACCATGACCTGAACTGAAATCAAGAGTCAGACACTTAACTGACTAAACCACCCAGATGCCCCTAATATGGAATTCTTTTTTTTTTTTTTAAGATTTTATTTATTTGTTAGAGAGAGAGCACAGGCAGACAGAGAGGCAGGCAGAGGGAGAAGCAGGCTCCCTGCCGAGCAAGGAGCCCGATGTGGGACTCAACCCCAGGACGCTGGGATCATGACCTGAGCCAAAGGCAGCCGCTTAACCAACTGAGCCACCCAGGCGTCCCCCTAATATGGAATTCTTATACTAATATAGACCATGACAAGTGAACAGTAATGAAGGCTGACAGAAAATGAAGTTGGTACACTTAAAGGTTAGAGATGTTTATATAGATAAAATAAATCAAGCAATGATGTACTTTATAAAATTACAGATAGAAAAGATTTCTGCCTACATTCTGCCAACATGTAAAGTTCCCTTTATCTCTCAAATCACAAGTTTTTCTGGCTTGGTCTTGAGTCAAAACTTCCACCACTCTTCTAGGCAGTGGTTTCATAGGTGTCTTTCTACCAGAGTTTCCCTCAATATACATTTCTCCCCTTTCCCTAAAATTTCTTGTGGAAATCATAAATTACGAAAACCATCTATCTAACCAATGGAACTTAAGTCAGAAGTCACTTTAGTATTTCACTGTAACTTTTTCTGAACTATTTAACAACTGAGTCTCAATATGTTTAAGTAGTTCTTCTAAGATTCCTTTTTTTTTTTTAAATGTTAAAATTCAGTCAAAAGTTTTCAAAGTTGTTAGCTCCTTTATGTATCTACAAGAGGTACTTTAAAAAAAACATCTACAGAGGTGCTTTAAACTTTTTCATTACAACATCCATTTTTTTATGACTCAAAGGTAAGAAGTATCTTAGGTCATATTTGAAATTCTATCACATATAAAAATAGTTTTATTCTCTCACTAAAATAAATTAGTATCTAATCATTTTTCTAAAATGGATCATGAAACCAGTACTTTGTAGTTATGCTGATTTCCACTTTCAGCAAACACATGTCCATCCCTTTTTAAAAAACAATCTGCCTAGAAATCAATCAGATAGAAACCAAAAGAACAGTAGAACAGATCAACAAAACTAGGAGCTGGTTCTCTGAAAGAATTAGTAAGACTGATAAACCCCTGGCCAGACTTATTAAAAAGAAAAGAGAAAGGACCCAACTAAGTAAAATCATGAATGACAGAGGAAAGATCACAACTAACACCAAAGAAATATAAACAATTTTTTAAAAATATTTTATTTGTTAGAGAGAGAGCGAACACAGGCAGACAGAGTGGCAGTCAGAGGCAGAGGGAGAAGCAGGCTCCCTGCCAAGCAAGGAACCCGATGTGGGACTCGATCCCAGGACGCTGGGATCATGACCTGAGCCGAAGGCAGCTGCTTAACCAACTGAGCCACCCAGGCGTCCCGAAATATAAACAATTTTAAGAACATATTATGAACAACTCTATGTCAACAATCCAGACAATCTCGAAGAAATGGATGCATTCCTCGAGACATATAAACTACCAAAACTGAACAAGGAAGAAAAAGAAAACCTGAACGGACCCATGACCCACAAGGGAATTGAAACAGTAATCAAATACTCCCAGCAAACAAGAGCCCAGGGCCAGATGGCTTCCCAGGGGAATTCTACCAAACATTTAAAGAAGAATTAATACTAATTCTTCTGCAACTGTTCCAAAAAACAGAAATGGAAGAAAAACTTCCAAACTCATTTTATGAGGCCAACATTATGTTAGTCCCAAAACCAAAGGCCCAATCAAAAAGGAGAATTACAGACCAATATCACTGATGAACATGGATGCAAAAATTCTCACCAAAATACTAGCGAACAGGATCCAACAGTACATTGAAAGGATTATTCACCACAACCAAGATGGATTTATTCCTGGGCTGCAAGGCTGGTTCAACATCCGCAAAAAAACAAACTAATTACATTCATGAATGTTTCCAACCACACCATGATTCCTTTGATTCTCTTTTCTTATATCAAAACACATTATTTTCTAATGTTTCCTTTACCATTAGAAATACGTATTTTTTTTACATACATGAAATCATGGAACACTCAGGTGTTTTATAAGGATATAAGATAAGTTTCTGTTTCAATTTGTGATCTTTACCAAAAAAAACACACAAAGTCAGCTTCTTCTAAGACAACGAAATTTTTCTAACTCTGACTAAACAGACATTTACAACTCTGTTTTTAAACAAATAATAGCTTCATTGACTTCTCTGAAAATCTTTTTAAATACTATTAAGTAAGTTAAATTCAAGAAGTTCCAATGATCTTTTCAATTACTTCCCAATTATACAATCCAGAGCTTCAAAATTTCATTGGTAGTTAACTTAGGTCTCTCTTACTTAGTAATCATGTAAAAGGAAACACTCCTCATATTAGGTTCTAATTATCTCAGTGGTATCACCCAAACAAGTGCTGGTGAAATAGTGAGGAAATGGATTTATAAAGAACCAACTGGTATTTCTGCGACAGACTGGAAATAAGAGAGAAAAGAAAACAGAGAAATAACAGTGGCTCCAATGTTAATACTGTTCCTTATCTTGTTTACAACTTTAGGTAAAGATTACCTCCTCCTTTTTTTTTTCTTTTAAGATTTTATTTATTTATTTAACAGACAGAGATCACAAGTAGACAGAGAAGCGGGCAGAGAGAGGCGGGGGTTGGGGGGGAGCAGGCTCCCTGCTGAGCAGAGAGCCCAATGCGGAGCTTGATCCCAGGACCCTAGACCATGACCTGAGCCAAAGGCAGAGACTTTTACCCACTGAGCCACCCAGGCGCCCCAAGATTACCTCCTTCTTAATGCTTAGAGAAACTCTGTGTCCTAATGATGCTGTGACAAATAATGGTTGGAAAGCACAATGCAAACATAAAAGCCCAAAAGATCAGGAAGCACCCCTTCTGAATGAAGGGGCCAAGAAAGAGGGACACTGCTGAAACACAATGTGCAGAAATACAGGGTGTTTCTTCACAGTTTTTGGCATAAGGTGACAAGCTATATTTACCCAAATTTTATTAACAAAGAACTGTCCCAATGAAGAATGATGAAAGAAAATGTTACTTTGTTCCTCTGCTTAAGTGTGAAAAGCAGACATTCCAAATAATGAAACAGATACTACAGAATTCAGGCACACACAAGTACTTGTATGATGCCAACACACCTAACTGTGACATATACACCTGTGCATTACTGACTATTCTCTGTATTCTGGTAGTACCGGTACATAATGTGTAAGTTGGAAAGACTAATCAGAAACAGGATATGCCTATACAGAATAAAATTTCATCATTCTAGAACAAACTTCTAAAATACCTAGGACACACTAATTTTAGGCTCTGTTCTTATTTTTTTTAAATATCTTTTTTTAAATATCTTTTTTTAAATTTATTTTTATTTTTTTATAAACATATAATGTAACCCCACCACCCTCTCCCGACTTTTTTAAATATCTTTAAGAAGAAAAAAAAAATCTGGGGCTCCTGAGTGGCTCAATCATTGGGTGCCTGCCTTCGGCTTGGGTCATGATCCCAGGGTCCTGGGATCGAGCCCCACATCAGGCTCTCTGCTTGGCAGGAAGCCTGCTTCTCCCCTCTACCACTCCCCCTGCTTGTGTTCCCCCTCTCACTCTCTCTCTGTCAAATAAATAAAAAAAATATTTTTTTAAAAAAAGGAAAGAAATCTTTAACATTCATAAAAGAATTCTAAGTTGTTGTTTTGTCCAAACTGTATGTAACCCAAATCAAATTTAGCTGCTATTCTACATTTTGTGACACCAATCATGGCTGAGTTTCTCCAACACAAGAACACCAGAAAATGAAAATGATAAAAATAGCTGTTTTTGTTTACAAACACACAAAAAATATACAATAGCAAAATTCCTAGACAGAACTAATACTGCTTAATTATAAAATATCAACAGTATACCTGGAAAGATTATTTTTTTTATTTTATTTTATTATTTTTTTATTTACTTGATAGAGATCACAAGTAGGCAGAGAAGCAGGCAGAGAGAGAGGAGGAAGCAGGCTCCCCGCTGAGCAGAGAGCCCGATGCGGGGCTCGATCCCAGGACCCTGAGATCATGACCTGAGCTGAAGGCAGAGGCTTAACCCACTGAGCCACCCAGGTGCCCCTGGAAAGATTATTTTTAAGATCTCACATGCAGAGACCCATTTGTTGTCCACAAAGATCTACCAGAATAGCTAATAGAAATAAGTTTTTAGTAATTTATTCACCCATCGTTTTTAACATTAATTACAACAAGAACTGATAAGTACAAAACTAAAGAAAACTCCCTTGGAAGTTAAGGCAAATATATTAAAGCAAGTTTATGTGAAAGCAGAAACAGCATATAAATGATATGAGAAGTAAGGGAATAAATATCGTGACCCAACTTGATTTCTCAAGAGATTTTCCTAGCAATTAGCACTAAGCTGGCCCTTAAAGAAGGAGACAGAGGTCAGGGCAAATCCCATAGGATAAACATGATAAAGATACAGAGACAAAAAGATAAAATCATGTTAAGGAAGGCATAGAATTTTTAAAAAGGTTAGCAGAAAAGACTATTAAAACTAAAAGCAAATATCTTTTTTTTTTTTTTAAGTAATCTCTATGCCCAACATGGGGCTCAAACTCACTACCCTGAAATCAAGAGTCTTATGCTCTACCAACTGACCCAACCAGGCACCCCAAAGCAAGTATGTTTTGATCCAGCAATTTCTCTCTGAGACCCTTGCATCTATATGTATGAAACTATCTACTACAGCACTGTCTAGAACAGAAAAAGGTAAGAAACAACCTAGATACCTACTGATAGGGTACTATACATAAATTACAATACAACTATAAAGTATAACATTGTGCAGCCATAAAATGAAAGGAGAAGTTATTTAGATACAAGCATGAATTACTTCTAAGTAAGAAAAAAGTATGAATATGTTACCATTTATGTTAAGGATTATACACACACACACAAAGAATATCAACAAAAGGATACACAAAAATCTAGTACATACAGCTGCTCCTAGAAAGCAAAATGAATGGCTGGGTAATAAAGTAAAAGAAAAAACTTTCATTATATATACTTTCTTTACCTTTTGAAATTCTCAGCCACCTGTATTTTACCTATTTAAAAAACATAAACTTAGTGGCATCTAGGTGGCTTGGTCGGTTAATGTCCAAGTGTTGGTTTCAGCTCAGGCCATGATCTCATGGTCCTGGTATCAGGCCCCACAAAGGGCTCCACATGAGTGTAGCATATGGTCTGCTTGAGATTCTCTCCCTCTCATTCTGCCCCTCCCCCTCTGCCCTTCTGCTTGCTAGTGCATGCTCTCTCTCTCAAATAAATAACATCTTAAACAAACAAACAAACAAACACCATAAACTTTAAGTTACTTTTCTGAAAAGGAAAGAGACAGGAAAAGCAGGGCATACTAGGATTCCATAAGAAGTGTGGTAAGTAGATATATATGCTGGGAAGGTCAAAATTTGGTAAAAGTTTACCACTGGGCAACTGGCTTTTGGTTTGAGTAGGAAAAAATAAAAAATAGTTTTGGTTGTTTCTATAGCAAAGCTGTTGTTTACATTTACAGTATATATATATATATTTTCATTATTTAATGGATAAAAGTTGTTCCTACTTTCACATGCATGTATGTATTTCAGAGTCCTCATATGTCATTCCAAGGGATCAAACTCCCTAGAACTTATCATAGGTTAATCAAGGAAAATGAGCTTCCTAACCGCTCTTAAAAATTTATTTTGCCATCATAAATATAACAGAAACGTAGTTCAGGACTCCTAGCACTTCCACATAGGCCATGTTACAGGAACTTTACCCTCCATACTTAATAGGAGTAACAGTTTTGGAAGAAAGCCCCATATCTCCCAGCCTCACCCCTGGGGGTTGTGCAGTGACCTTACACTTAAGCTTTATCCTTGATATAATCTCAAAATCTAGATCTAACCAAGACCAAATTATTCGCCAATTACAAGAAAATGGGGAATGACTTCAATCACTGTGAAACTGAGGAAGCCCTGCTAGGAATACATAGGCATTCTGCTCCCATCAGTCACTAAGGAATCTAAGAGTTCATGTGAATTAGGAATCACTGCAGAAACTCAACTTGGTCACCTTCTCCTCCAAGAGTCTTTTCCTTTCATTGCTAAGGATACAGAATGTGCAAAATTAAGCAGTGAAAAATTAAATCATGCTCACAGCTGGGCTATAGATACTTTATATAAAAGGCAGATGTGGGCAGATTTTGAGGAAAAGTAGAATTTTACTGAATAAAATTTTCATACAATTTCTAAACTCTCACTTAAGAATAAAGGACCTGAGTCACCATGGGAACCAAGCAGAACAGTATGAAGTTAGTTGGAAGGCTTCACTCAGGCGTGTGGACAGATGACTGCTGACACATCTATCCTTTACTAATTCCACAAAGACCTGAGTTCTAACCCTAATCCTAACACCTACTAGATGTGTTAGATTGAACAAGTTCTTCCTCCTCTCAGTTCTGTCTTTTTTTAAAATGGAGCTAAAACTTCCTATCTTGACAGGAATTTTGTGGTTGTGTTTTTTTTACTGAAGATCAGATATAAAAGGCCTAAAGTGCTTAGGCATTCACTAAATAGAAACCAATTTTATATAATAACAAAACACAAAGACTATGTCCCTATCAAGAGTCTAACTGGGAAACCATATTAGAAATGTTATATTAAGTCCAAACCTGGTTAGTGGTAACTTAGCAGTCATTTCCACCTTTCCTACTTGGAGTCAAGAAACTTCAAAATTCTTACAAAATTAGTCTCTTCTGAGAGGAGATTTAAATGTCACAATATATAAAAGAAGTTCTCTTCAAAACAAAGACCAGGGGTAACAACAGTCAATCATATCAGATCCTCAAGGCTAGACTTCTCGAGTTAAGGCAACAAATACCAGCTCTTTGAGGTTATTATCTTTTAAACACTCTTCTGTACTACTAATATATCTAAACCACTATTAGGCAATAGAGCAAGATAAACTATTAAGTCTTACTACATACAGCATGCTGGGTGTTTTTGTTTTTATTTTTTTCGGAAGGAAAGCAATGTACACTAGGTGCCAAACTCCTGACTAGCAAGAACACAGACCTGCTTCAGAAGGACAAAATCAGCAGACAGTGGCAAAGGCTATTGTCAAACACCTGCGGTGCCTCAAATCTGCTGTTACCTGCATCCCTACTGAGAGGACTAACCTAGGGGAAGAGGCAGATTCCTCTGACAGCAAGGCTGTTTCCCTCCTCAAGTGATGCTAAAGAGAGACCAAGTAAAATACAGCGACTCTACAGCCACCCTGGGATGTGGACCAGCTACCTTTTGCAAACTGAATCCCAATGGACTTGACTTCGAAACCCAACCCAGAACAGTGAATTTAAAAGCACAGATTTCTACAGGTTACAAATGGATTTTTTTTTAGTTGAAATAAGATGGTGTATGATGGTAATGAATCTTCATAAGATTTTGAAAGAATTAATGGAATTTTGTCTGGTATGTTTTCCTAAATTATTTAGAAGGGCACATAAGTTACTTATAAAGGCTTTGTTTTCAGGACAAAAAATGTCCTACCATTTGTTAGACACTTTTTTTTAAGATTTATTTTTATTTATTTGACAGAGAGAGATCACAAGTAGGCAGAGAGGCAGGCAGAGAGAAAGAGAGGGAAGCAGGCTCCCCGCTGAGCAGAGAGCCCAATGCGGGGCTCGATCCCAGGACCCCAAGACCACGACCCGAGCCGAAGACAGAGGCTTAACCCACTGAGCCACCCAGGTACCCCTTGTTAAACATTTTTAATGTCTATATGTTATTTAAACACCACACATCTGTCTAGTCAAACAATCCAACTGCTGTTATTCTTTTAAAAACAAAACAAAAGGGGCATCTGGGTGACTGAGTTGGTTAAGTATCTGACTCATGATTTCAGCTAAAGTCATGATCTTAGGGTTGTGGGATTAGGCTCTGCGCTGGGCATGGAACCTGCTTAAGATTCTCTCTCTGCCCCTCTCCCAAATCCTCCTCCCCTACCCCACCCTGGGCTCTAAAAATATAAAAATAAAAAAAAATAAAATAAAACCAGTCTTTATTAATTAGAATACCACCACTTCATATGAAATTGTTCCAGGAACCAAAAAAAAGACTAGTATTAATGTTTTAAGTATCTTTCATTAAGTAATACTTACCTAAAATTTGGCATAATCTTCCAAACAACATAAAATAAGGACTCTGGGCTAAATGCAGTCTGGCTACCTTGCCATAAAGCACAAAGTGTCTTTCTAAACTCTTCCACCAAAGACCTGGAAAAGAGGAAGGGACAATACCCCCGGCATTAGTCAGACGCTACTGTTTCAATGCATAATGTCCAACTGTCTATAATTCATAATAAAAAATGAAAACATAAAGAGTTTGGTTTCTTCTAAACTAATTCTGACAGTTTAGTAAGAGCTTCTCAAAACCCCACATAAACTGCAGTAATTACAGACAAAACTAGTTTTTAACCATGTGGTGAACTTTGTCCCAAAGTAATGCCATACTTATACAATAAAGCAATAGATAAGTTACAAACCAAATTACTTTAAAATGTACATTTTTTAAAAACTTAAAACAGAATCTCTTTCTCCTTTTCCTGCAGTTTTCCTTCTTGCCCCTCATAAGGAACATTTCCCAGACCTCAGTGTGTGACCATCTGCTCATCTCTGCCTGAGACCGTTCATTGGCCACAAAGCTTTAACACTCAACTCCACACCAGGACTCCAAATCCAAATCTGAAAGCTAGGTTTTCTCATGCCCACTTTTCATCAGGTTTCTCCAGTTTCCAAGAGGAATTTTCTCCTAGATGTCCTCTTGTCACTTCAAACTCAATGTGCACTAAAGTTGCTCTCTGTACTCTTCTCTACTATCCTACAATACCCATTCTCTCCTCCTCTCTCATAGGAACAGAACTTCCAATTTTTGCTTGACACAAGAACTCCTGGAATAAAAAACTCTGAGTGTGTTCAACTTCTGAGAAATTCCTTAAAAGAATGGGTAGTCCTTCTAGCTCGAAGGA
>ML110183.1:103506-124789 GCA_003697995.1 Taxidea taxus jeffersonii | reverse complement strand
CAGTACAATGGCCACATTAATTAATAAAAATGACTAAGAAATTTTATACAGGTCACATTTCTGGTTTGAAGCAAGATAAAAAACAAAACAGAACAAAAAACCCACATTCAACATATACCTCCTGCTAAGTACAACTATAAACCCTGGACAAAATACACAAAGCAACCACCAGGTGATCGAAAGATAGAGAAAAGAAGGACAACTGGAAAGAGACTTCAGAACTCAAGAAATGATCCTTCTAACCCTCCATGCACTACACTAACACAGTAGAAACAGCACACTTCCATTTTCCATGGACACCACAGTTACATAGGAAAGAAGTCTGGTAGATCATCCTCAGCATAAACTAAGTAAATGACAGCAAAGAGTAGCGTGTCTTCCCCTCCTGTCTATAGAATGAAGGGATAATTGTGCAAGACAACATTGTTGATGAAAAGAATTTTTTAAGCTATGTATGAACTTCTGAGCAGATCCATAAATGGCTCACATAAGAAAATAAAAAGAATGTTCAGTAAGCTATGGGAAGGCAAGAAGGGGAAAGACAGAAAAAAAAATCAGAAAGAACAAACAGAAAACATAATCAAATGACAGATGTAATGATATCAATAAGGTTATTAAATGTAAATGGTTTAAACAAAAAAATAAAGACAGATTAATGAACGGATTAAAAAACAATGCAACTAGGGGCACCTGGGTGGCTCAGTGGGTTAAGCCTCTGCCTTCAGCTCAGGTCATGATCCTAGGGTCCTGGGATCAAGCCCCGCATTGGGCTCTCTGCTCAGCTGGGAGCCTGCTTTCTTTCCCCTTCTCTCTCTGCCTGCCTCTCTGCCTACTTGATCTCTCTCTCTCTGCCAAATAAATAAATAAAATCTTAAAAAAAAACACAACTAGATACAATCTAAAAGAAATTACCCTTCAAATATAGTAATATAGATAGGTTAAAAAGATCAATGGATAAAGAAAATGTGGTATATGCTTATACACATACATATACAATGGAATATTATTCAGCCATATAAAAAGAAGGAAATCCTGTTATATATAACAACATAAATACACCCTGAGGTCATCCTATAAATGAAATCACTCAGATGGGGAAGGATAAGCATTGTATGATCTCACTTAAATGTGAAATCTCACTACACATACAAAAGATGGGTAATTATAAGAGGTGTTTGATGGGGCGCCTGGGTGGCTCAGTGGGTTAAAGCCTCCACCTTCGGCTCAGGTCATGATCCCCGGGTCCTGGGATCGAGCCCCACATGGGGCTCTCTGCTCCATGGAGAGCCTGCTTCCTCCTCTCTCTCTGCCTGTTTCCCTACCTACTTGTGATCCCTGTCTGTCAAATAAATAAATAAAATCTTAAAAAAAAAAAAGAGGTGTTTGAGATCAATCTTACTGTGGCAGTCATTTTGCAATATATATAGTAAATCATCATGTACCCCTCAAATTTACATAACATTATATGTCAATCATATCTCAATAAAGCTGGAAAAAGAAAAAAAAACAAAAGCATAGGAAAAGAAGTTACATATAAGCACTGATTAAAGAAAGCTGGAGGGCTCTATTACTATTAGACAAAGAATTCAGAGCAAATAAAACCACAAAGGGTCAAATCACCAGGGAAATATAACAATGCTAAAGTATATGCATCCAACAATAGAGCTTCAAAATATACGAAGCAAAAATGACAGAAGTGTGGTATGGTGAATGCTGTGAAGTGTATAAGCCTGACGATTCACAGACCTGTACCCCTGGGGCTAATAATACATTATATGTTAATAAAAAAATGATGGAAGTAAAAGGATAAATGTTGTGAGGGCTCCAAAACCTTTCCTTTGGTAATCATTAAAGCTATGAGACAAGGGGCACCTGGGTGGCTCAGTGGGTTAAAGCCTCTGCCTTCGGCTCAGGTCATGATTCCAGGGTCCTGAGATTGAGCCCCGCATCGGGCTCTCTGCTCTGCAGGGAGCCTGCTTACCCCCCGCCCCTGCCTGCCCCTCTGCATACTTGTGATCTCTGTCTATGAAATTAATAAATAAAATCTTAAAAAAAAAACAAAACTATGAGACAGAAAATGAGCAAGTATAGAAAAGATCTCAATACCATCATTAATCCACAAAATCTAACTGATACCTAAAGAACACTCCACTGAACAACAGCAGAATACACATTCTCTGGAAGTGCACATGCAACATTCATCAAGAAACCACACATATTCATTCATGAAACCAAAGTCAACAAATTGAGAATAAGGTAAAATCATATAAAGTATATTCCCTGCTCATAAGGGAATCGTATTAAAAATCTTAAACAGAATGAAAACAAGAAAATCTCCAAACATTTGGGTAGTAACTCTTCTAACTCCCAACCAACATCATACTGCAAATCTTAGCCAGTACAATAAAGCAAGAAAAACAAACAAAAGGGATATAGATTCAATAAGTAGAAATAAAACTTGCCTATTTGTAGATGACCTAATTAGCTATATAGAAATTTTTAAGTTATATGCAACAAAACTGCTACAACTAATAAAAGAGTTCAGCAAATTCATCATACACATGCACCCATCAATCTTATTTCTATATACAAACAATGAACAATTGAAAACAGAAATTTTACATGCAATTTACAACAGCTCTAAAAATTATCATACGTAAGTATAAATCTAATAAAACATATCCAGAATTTGTGAGCTAAAACTATAAATACTAAATAAGTGAAGAAATGCACCATGTTCATACAATGGAAGACAGAACATAGTAAAGGTATCAAATCTCTACAAATTTATGTATAGGCTTAGTACATTCCTATTAAAATCCCAGCAAGATTTTTGCAGATACAGATAAGCTGAGTCTACCACTTAAAAGAATAGGGGCTAAGAAGTTTATTCACTAAAATAATGTTGAAAAAAAAGAGAGATTTTCAGTCACCACATTATACAATACTAAGTCTTACTACAGACATAGGAAGATTTGGACATTGGATTTGACAAGAGTAGACACATAGGTCAATAGAACAAAACAGACCCATACAAGCACATCAATGGATATTTGATAAAGGTGCAAAAATGATTAAATAAGAATGGTTAGCTTCTCAACAAATAGTTTTGGGATAGTTGGACATCCATGGGCAAAGGAATAATAACAATGACCTCAACTTAAACCCAATACTTTATAGAAAAATGAACTGAAAATGGATCAAAACTATTAATATAAAATATAGCATGACAAAACTAATAGAAGAAAAAATAGGAGAAATTCCTTGTGACCTAAGGTAGTGAAGAGTTCTTAGACATGGTACCAAAAGCACAATTCACAAAAAAAGAAATAAAAATAACCTGCACATCATCAGAATTAAAAACTTTTCCTCAGTGGAACACATTGTTAAGATAGTGTAAAGGTCAATCACAGACTGTGAGAAAGTATTTCCAAATGATATATCTATCCAACAAAGAATCTGTTTTCAGATACTCTCTAAAGAACTCTTTAGAATCAATAATAAAGAAAATAGCTAATTAATAAATGAGTAAATAGACATTTGACCAAAGAGAATATAGAGACTGAGCAGACAAAAAGATGTTGGATATCATTTGTTACCTGGGAAATGCAAATGAAAGCACAATGAAATACTATTAGAATGGACAAAATAAAAAATAAAAATAAAAAAAGTACTAGCAGCTTAAATCAAATGTTGATGAGGATATGAAGACACCGTATTTTTCATGTGTTGCTAGCTGGAATGTATAATGGTAAAGCCACTCTGGAAATCGATGTGGCCGTTAAACATATATTAACATACAACACAGCAACTGCACTCCTGGTTTATTTATCATACAGAAACAAAAACTATGTCCACACAACAACCTATACATAGATTTTCACAGCAACTTTATTTGTAATAGCTGAGTATCTTTCAACTGCTAACTGAATAAACTGCTGTACAACTATACAATGGAAATCTACTCAAAATAAAAAGAAAGGAGTTACTAAAACACACAGCTTGCATGGATATCACACTCATGTTGCATGGAAAAGAAAAGACATTTGAAAAGGTTACATATACTGTATAATGACATTTACAGAACCTTCTCAAAAATTACAAAATTAGAGTAATAGAGAACAGATCAATGGTTGGAGGAAGGGAATTAGGGATTAGTATTACAGATAGGTTGGGAACTCTTTGTAGTGACAAAATAATTCTGTATCCTACTCGTAGTGGTGGTTATATGAATCTATCCATGCAATAAATTTTCACAGAACTTTACAAAGCAAAATAAAAAAAAAAGGAATACATATAAAAATGGATTCAATCCAAATAAATCTAATTTACCATATTATAGCAATGCCAATTTCCTGGTTTAATAAAGTACTCTGTAGATGTTACCATTGGGGTAAGTTGGGTAAAATGTGCACAAAAATTTTCTGTATTATTTTTGCAAGATCTTATAAGTCTTAAATTACTTAAAAACAAAAAAAAAATAAAATGCATATGGGAAAATAAAATCAGGTTGATACATCTGTAGAAACTCTTAGCTAATATGGAACCTTAGGATGTTGCTCTTTCTAAAGTTACTTTCTTGAAAGCCAAGAGAAGGAGAGGGGTGTGCTATGCTTTGTTATCTACATTTTTATCAGAGGACAAATGGGACAATGTCCCATTTCCTTAACCATTTATATTTTGAGGTTTACAGTAAATAAGGCATACTGGTTTGGTTTATATAAAATAAGGTATACCAGCTTATATAACTGCTGAATGTAAACACAAATTGTACAACAAGGCCATTAGGATTCAAGTCCTGAGCAATTTACAATACAATAAATACTCAGCGATTAAAAGACATGCTCTAATGCACTTGCAAGCCAAATATTTAAAGAGAAACATAATTTATTATTTAAAAATATAAGAGAAGTTTATTGGACTTCTAAAGAAATTTAAAAACACTTCAGAAGAAAATTAAAAACTTCCTTGCATGCTTTATATACAAATATAAAGAGTCACCTTTTCTTTGTGAGGTAGTATAATTGACGTACCCAAAGCAATGTTCTGTTATTTTAAAAACCCAATGGCAAAACTAGTTCTCAAAGAATATATTTTCTTTCTTTTGAAATCACCTAATAGAACAAAAGACCCCCCAAAAGAATAACTTAATACTTAAAAATATAAATTTTTAAAGGATATGAATTACTTTTTTCTAAATCTTGATTTTTTACATCTTGGGCAAAAGCAAAGCAGGAATCCTAGGTACTTTTTTCAATTTGCTGAACTTCCTGAGATTTAGACCAATTCCCAATCATTTGTACCAATGGAGGAAAACACTGTCATGTAAAGTACAAAATACTTGTAACTCAGCCTGATGAATCTGAGCATCCCAGAGCCTCTCTGATAAGAGTAGCAATAGTTTACTGGTGGGCTATTCACTTTCTGGAGACAAGAATCAGATTAAGAAATAAAAGCACTGCCCCAGGGGAACAGGAGGAGGGCAGCATATCAAGGAAAGAAAAGCTACCTGTGTTGAACATGCATTTTGCCCCAACAATTACTATGTGCTATCTCAGTGAAACTATAGGGGCCCAAGTTGTTATTCACTTCTCAGTTTTACAGTTGAAACTAAGGCATAGAAATAGTAAATGCCTTAGGATGCCTGAGTGGCACAGGCAGGTAAGCCCCCAATTCTTGGTTTTGGCCCAGGTTGTAATCTCAGGGTCGTGAAATTGAGCCCTATGACCAGCCCTGCACTCAGCACAATCTGCTTAGGATTCTCTCTCCCTCTCCACCCACTCTCTCTCCCTATCAAATAAATAAATAAATAAATAAATAAATAAATCTTAAAAAAAAAAAAGTAAATACCTTGACAAAGGACATACAATTAGCCAGCCCAATTTCAGATCTTTTTATCCCCAGAGCTGGTACTCTCTGCCTTGTGGTATATTATTGCCTCTTAAGTATGCATAGATCAAAAGACATTAAGTGACTGCATTTCAACATTTATCCACAAAACTCATGGTTAAATGACAGTCAATTTTACAGATAGCTAAAAAGCATCATCAGGTTGACAGCTTATTTAGAGTAACTGAAACATGAGAATACTATAATTCTCAGACAAAAAAAGACTTGGGTCATGAAGGAAACTTGGAAAACACCCAAGCCTACCCTAGGAGATGGCTCTATTTTTGGTAATATGTTTAGCCCACAGTAATATTGGGGTTTTGTTGTTGTTGGTGGTTTTTTGGGGGGGTCATTTGTATGTCGGTTTTCATACTATGTTTTTTCAATATGGTTTTTACTACTTTTTTAAGTAATTTTTTTAACTAAACTAATTATGTTTTGTTTGTTTTTTCATTCATTTTGTTTTGTTTTTACTAGTTTTTTTTTTTATTATGAGTTTATATGTTTTGTGAATTTTATACTTTGGGTTTCATTTTAAATTTAACTGTTTTTTCCATTGTTTGTTTTTCTCTCCATAGCCATTTTCCTTAGAGTCTAAAAATGGCCAAATTTAAGCTGGTGTTGGAAAACAAAATCAAACCAAAAAATTCAGTAGTTATGATGAAATTATAATTATAATTATAATTATAATTAGTTGTATGTCCACTCATATGCAGATTTTTTATAAATACAGTATAGTACTAAAAATGTATTTGCCCTATGATTTTTTTCAATTCTCTTTTTTCTAGATTACTTTACTATAATACAGTATATAATACATATACCATACAAAATATACGTTAACTATGTTATTAATAAGGCTTCATGTCAACAGCAGGCTATTAGTAGTTAAGTTTTGGGAGTATCAAAATTTATATGGGATTTTTAACTGTGTAGAGGGTCCATGTTCCTAACCCACACATTGTTCAGAAGTCAGCTGTAGATATAAACACTTATTTGTTTAAATTCTCATTTAGGACATTTGTTTGATTCTGTAGCTATTCTTCCCATCCTTCTCTATACTGTTCTCCAACCTGAGAAACTTACCTGGCAGGCCATCTCAGTGGGTGTCCTTCCTTCCTGGCAGCCCTCAGCCAAAAGAGAACCCCAGCAGGAGATAGGAGCAGGAAAGATGAATGAGGTCAGTGGGGTCAAGAGCATTTAGTGTTTTATTTCCCAGTACTCTCCCTGGGGATCACCTGGGTCTAACTGTGCCAAAAGGCACAAGTCTCAGAACAGCTTTCTGCACAGGATTTTCCCTGCCCTGGGTTCCTAAAAGCTCTCTGCCCTCAACTCTGTCACGACTGGCGCTGGTGATCACTCACTATTAAATGTTTGCTCACTATTATCAGATTTCCCTTCACACTGTCTGCCAGTTTGAGTATGTCACCTGCTTTCTCTGGGGTTTTGAATGATGACAGTGATAATGATATTTATATGGAAATGGAGAAATTCATTTAATATAGCATGTGTTTTATGCATTAAGGTTAAAATAAAGATAAATACAAAGTAGAGTGAAACACATTTTCATACCCCAAACCTCTACGATTCCCAGAAAGAGCAACTATAACTATTCCTTATGTATGGACCAGATCTATTTCTATCCATTTACATACATATACTGGCAGAGAATTTGTTCTTTTTGCTGTGCTCAGATCATATGATGCATATTCTTCTGTGACTTATCTTTAAATATTTCCCTAATGATAGATATTCAGATTTATTAAACTGTTATATTGTTACCCACAGTGATGCAATGGACATCCATATATATGAGTAATAAGTTACTTTCTTGAAAAATTCTTATTCGACATCATGCTTTTCTTCATTAAACAATTTCATTTAAAGTCATGATTATACACATGTGTATATATATGAAATCTGAACTATTAGAGAATTTTCTTTGAATATTAGCAACTATGGCATACCTTCTTTAAATGAGTAAAATTACATTTTATTCTTTATATATATATTTTCCCTATTCCTCACAACCACCATGGAATACAGCTATCATTTGTGATCTAATGTTGAAACTACAGAGGCTAAGAAATTAAAAAGCTCAAACCTTCAGAGCTAGCAAACAGAACTTTATTTGAATGCAAGGCCCCTGTTTTTAAACCCCTGCTCTTTGAAATACACCATGCTCCTTCTCCTTAGTATACAAGATTCTTTACTTATGGAGGAAACTCTGTGTCTAGTAGGGAAGTTACTCAGGCAGAATACTTTTTCTGAAATGTAATTTTAGGCTTCTTTTCTGGATATGTCCTCTTACTTCATGTAGCATCCCCAGATTTATGTCTAAAGCAAGGGATAGGACAAAAAGAACAAATAAACGCAATATAGGTTTTGAGTTTCAAAAACTATCCTTGATTAGGTGAGGATAAGGTGTCAGGAGAGAAAAATCCAGACATAAAGAGCACATTTATAAGAATAAAGATTCCGTCACTCTGGATGTAGACCAGGTGATTATAATGATCTAGAGTGTTAGCCTAAAAGTGGGGTTTAGAGGCTATTGTTTCCCCAATAAGGAGTACTGTGTGTTAGTCACTGACCATACTGGCCATTAGGTCCAGGTCAATAGGAAAGCTGGAGGGAGATAAACCTCCAGATAGTTGGAGATCAAAGAGAAGAGAACATTTTTCTCCAATAAATCTATAAAATCATCCTAGCTCAGGTAAACATTAGAGAGATTTGCTATGGATGTTAGAGCCAAAGAAATCCAGTGCTAGAAACATGATCCTGAAGAGTTCAGCTGTTCAGTGAAGGGAGAATGGAACAGAGACCTGCAAGACAGATGACCATGACATGCACCTATGACTGAAACAAAACCAACTGTGGACTGAAATGAGCAGAGTGAAACAAGGTGCTTATGGAGCTCTATGAGCATTCAAGGAAAGCACTAATTAGCCTGAGGAAGAATCATCTGGTTTACTAAAAAAAGGAGGAAAGATTCAATTTTATTTGTAGGATTTGATCTAGAATTTCTAAAATGTTTCATTTAAATAGAACAAACAGTAATATTTGAAAAATAGCTCCAGTTAGAGTTATTTTATTTACTATTACTTAAGGATGCTGAAAGTAATAAGCAGTCCATAGGAGTTCTCTATTAATATGATGAACTGTTATAAACCAAAAGGCTATAACAGTAGGTTAGACAAAATAATTTTTTTTGTATGTCTTTCCCTGCTGTCTTAAACCTTGAGACTGAAATAAATCACACTGAGTACCCAAAATAAAATCTACATTGTCCCCATGCTATATTATACTCTACTGACACTATGTTATAATATAATTTACTTTTTTATGATGTAGATTTTATTGTCTCTCTCTTCTTGTCAAATTATAAACTCCACAAAGGCAAAGATCTTTACCTGGCAAATAAAAGTTTCTCTATAATTTGTTGAATGAATGAATAACCAGATGACATAAAATATTTTATGACTACATTTAGATCATGTTGATTCTTACATTCTGGTTTTCCTGACACTTTAAACCTAAAAATTTGGACAACATTGAAAAAAATCTTCATAAAATAATTTAGATGAATAAAACACCTGACTACAAAACAGACCAAAATAATACATCTTAATGATAATATCATAAAATAAAATAAGAGGAGCTGTAAGCCACTTTATCTAGAATTTCTTATAAATTGTGAAGTAACCACATTATGTGAAGATTTACTTCTCTGGAGTTTTTTGTTTATTTCCAGGAGACTACTTCGTTTTTCACTATTAAAAGGAGATAAAACAGGAAAACAATAGAGAGAACTTTTTGAAGAAGACATTTTGGGTAACCAAAAGACTCATCCTAACTATTATTGAATCTGTATTTCATTTATGGTTGTGAATTAAAGTTAGGTAGTAAATTCTCTTACCGGTATTTTTTAAATGCTCGTAATTAGAAAGGGACCAAACAAATTAGAACAAATATAACAATGTAGTTAAAGTCTTAGAATCAAAGTTCAAAGAACTTTAAAAATAAACAGTTGTTATTCTTGCCTACCCAAATCTACTTCCTTCCCTTCTGGTAAGAGAACCTCAGTTTTCCTTGCAAAACCACCAGCCCCTACTCTATCACGGTGCTAGACTGATCTCACTTCCAAGAGTGGGCATGTGACCCAAAGCTGGTTTATCAGAGCAGGACATATACTTTCTGGCCAAGGGGACTGACCATAACCCAATCAATTTAGTGAAAGTTATCCTGAAGCTTTTACTGTAATAACTAGGAAAGGGATATATTCACTGAACTTAGTGTTGGGAAAATGGAAGCCTTGAGTTGCTGGTAAGGATGGTGTTATCAACACAAAGGAAAACCCACCTGAGAAATGGAGATTGGTAAAGGGACTGTTTACAGTAATACTGCATGCTTTCTATCTGTCAGGTCTCATTCTAAAAACATCATGTCTATTAATACAACACTCAAAAAAAAGATGCCATTATTATACATGTTACAGACTCAAGAAGATTGGAGTTGAAAGACTTTAGGTAATGTGAGCAGAATCATAGCTAAAATAGCGGAACCTGGACATGTGAACAACAGAGGCTGGGCTCTTAAAACCACATACACGCCGTTCTTTCCACCTCCTACTTCTCATTAAATGAGTTAATATACTCACAGAGTGTATTGGAGTATATTGGAGTTAATATACTCCCCTTTATTTTTTTTTGTCATTTTTTATGACATTTGCAATGAAAAGTTCTGAATAATAACAGCACCGTAATTAATGAGAACAGTAACGAGTATGCTGAGCTAACGTAAAAGTCTACTACATAATTTGGCCCACCAAACAAAAAATTAACATAAGATAGGCTATATGTGTGTAATATTAGCAAACTAATATTTACACTAGAACAAACTAGGTAGTCAAGTACTATTTTAAAGATTTTATTTATTTATTTAGAGAGTGTATGAGCAGGGGGAGGTGCAGTGGGGAGGGAGAGAGAATCTCAAGCAGACTCTGTACCAAGCATGGAGCCCAACACCGGGCTCGAGCTCATGACCCTGAAATATTGACCAGAGGCAAAATCAAGAGTCAGTCACTTAAACTGACTGAGCCACCCAGGCCCCAATAGTCAAGTACTATTAATGATAGTCTTGGATGGAATTTTTGAAGAGGTCAGAATGTGGCAGTTCCTGATATTTGGGGGGAATAATATGAAATTAAAACTAAGTCTACCTACTAATAGGGCTCTCCTTTATGATAAAAAAAAAAGAAGTATCCTCCTAAGTGCTAAATATTAAAATCTACACTTACAAAAAGACAACAGGCAATATGTTTCCATGTTCAAAAAATTAAATTTTTTAGCAAAAGTTCATATTATTTTAGAATCCAAACAGTCATCCAAATCCTACAAGGTATATAAAACTGAGGCTACAACCTGATGGGGTTTGTTGTTGTGTTTTTTAAAAATATTTTATTTATTTATTTGCCAGACAGAGATCATAAGTACGCAGAGAGGCAGGCAGATTCACCAAGGCTTCCCCTGGGTGGGGAAGCAGGTTCCCCGCTGAACCTGCTTTCAGCATGTGGGGCTCAATCCCAGGACCCTGGGATCATGACCAGAGCTGAAGGCAGAGGCTTTAACCCACTGAGCCATCCAGGCACCCCGTTGTTGTTGTTTTTAAAATACAGAACACTTCATGAATTTGGGTGTCATCCTTGTGCAGGGTCCATGCTTATCTTCTCGGTGTGGTTCCAATTTTGGTATATGTGCTGCCTTCTGCCAAAGCAAGTACTATTATCTGATGTTTAAAGAGATGCATTTAAAATCCATTACAGGCCAAGAAGGAAATCTTGCCATTGGCAACAACATGGATAGAGCTAGAAGGTATAACGCTAAGTCAGTTAAGTCAGTTAGAGAAAGACATACCATATGTTTCACCCATATGTGAGATGTAAGAAACAAAACAAGGGAAAAAAAGGAGAAATCAAAGAATAGACCTTAACTGCAGAGAACAACATGATGGTTACCAAAAGGGAACTGTGTGGGAGATGGGTGAAAGAGGTGATAGAGATTAAGAGTACATTTATATTGATGAGCAGCAAGTAATGTATAGAATCTTTGAATAGTTATATTTTACACCTGAAACTAATTATAACACTCTATGTTAACTATATTGGGATTAAAATTTTTAAAAATTCTATTACAGGCTAAAGTACCTTTTTTGAGTTTATAGAAATTATATGTGGTTTTCCCCACAAAAATTCTGGAAAAGAAGATTTTATTCTCAGTCCATGCAAGAGATTAACTAGTGTTTATTATCCTTTAAATTTCTATAATTCCTCATAAGGGCTTTAAACCTGTAATTTTTCAGGTATCTCCTTTCAGGAAATATTTCCTCCACAGTGAGAGAGTCAGGGTAGAATCTTGGGATCCTACTCAACAAATCCCGAGCCCTCTATCTGCCATAGAACTCAGTGATAAAGGAGGCTTTTTCCTATAATAACTAGGAAAAAGGAACTGTCTCTCACTGGACTCGGAATTGAGAAAATGAAAGCCTGGAGCCGCTGGCAATGGGGGCTTCAACAAAGGGGAAGGTTGATCAAACAGATGGGGATTAAAAAACAGTGTTCTGAAGCTGACACTGAGTAAATATTGCATTTCTGTGATAATTGTTTTATGACTGTTTAATATAAAAATGTAGTTTGGATATATCTTATTCTTATTATTCAATTCCACTTTAGACTAAAAGCTTCAGGAATAGAATTCCAATTGTATAAAATTTAAGTAACAATCTTAATATAAAGCCATATAATTTAAGGAAATTTGACTGAGTTAGAATTTGTGCTTTATAAATTTGTCTTCAGTCATGCATGATGGAGCTATCAAATCCAATTAGTACAAATTTACCAGACCTAAAAGAGCAGAGTCCAGAAACAGCGAAAGTCTTTCATTTAAATGGATTCTACTTAAATAAAAGGTATTCTTTCTGGTCTGTCATACCATGCTTTTAAACACTTAACTGTTTTGGTTAAAGAACAGAACCATTTATGTGACACCAGCCCCCCAGCTCCCCAGCTCCCTCTATTAAAGTGTAGACCATATCTTCTATTATTTCTTGGAAAACTCTCAAAACTGCCAAAGAAGGGGATGACCATAATTAACCATATTATTTTATTTGAGATTTTATTTATTTATTTGTCAGAGAGAGAGAGTGAGAACAAGCAAGGAGAGGAGCAGGAAGAGAAGTAGGCTTCCCACCGAGCAAGGAGCCCCATGTGGGACTCGATTCCAGGACCCTAGGATCATGAGCTGAAGGTAGATGTTTAACTCACTGAGGTACCCAGGCATCCCTAAACATAACTGCAAAAAACAAAATTCCCTTTGGTATCATCTATGTGGCTACACCCCAAGAATTTATGTATATGAGTCAACAATTAAAACCAAGTTTTGCTTCAGAAACAAACAAACAAAAAAAGGAGCTGCTTTTGAAAATTAAATGCATAAGGTTTACTAAGCTAAGCTGAAGCATGGACTATTCTAGATGGTTTTGCAAAGTAAAATCTACATGGTGGTAGTTATACAAAGCTTATCCAATGAATCTGTCTGACCTCTCTTTAGTCCAGCAATACTATTTGTCTTTCTTTGAAATTATGAAATCAATGGGAAGTGATCATAAAACTCTAGGAATTTATGGCTACTTTCCAATCTCTTTTCTAAGAACCATTAAATTGTTTCCTAAGGAAAAAGAAACAAAAGTAACAATTCAAAAGAGTAGATCACATGAACTCCAGAGAGTTCCAACTTGCTATTGACCTTCTATTCTTTGGCTTTCTTATGAATACACAAACTTCTGCTTCATACTGCTTTGGAGGCTGCAAGGAATTGTGAAGTAGAAATAAAAGGAATCACATACCAGATTCTTTACTCAAAGTGTGGCCCCAGGGCTAGTAGCAATAGCATTACCTGGGAGCTGGTTAGAAATGTTGAATCTCAGACCCTGCCCCCGGACTGTCTGAATCCAAATCTGCATTTGCAATCCCCAGTAGATTTATATGCAGGTCAGAATATGAGGGGGTCTCTGAAGTATTTTTATAAGGACACTGTAAGTCCTAAAAGTCTTTGCCTATATAATTTCCAATCTTGACTCTTCTGCCAACTGATTATAGGTTTCATAAGGACTAACCATAATTATATCTAACACTTACTTTATTGTATGCTTACACTAAATACATTACATAAACTACTTTATTTCATCCTAAAATTATTCCTTCTGAGATTATTTATGAGATAAGGCAGTGATTCTCATACTTGAGCCTGCATCCAGAAGCATGTAAAGGGCTTTTTAAGACACAGATTGCTCAGTCGGCCACCAGAGTTTCTGAACCAATAAATTTGGGGTAGGCCTCCCAGAACTAACTGGAAAGTACTCAGGTAATGCTGACTGGGACCACTAATACAAAAGCACCAAATGTAAGTATCTCTCAATTTGACTACCTGGGTCCACATCTCAGATGTAGACTCATTGTCAAAAAAAAAAAAAAAAAAAAAAAAATTTGTATAGCCCTAGGGATTCTCTCTGGGCCCCCTCCTTCTCACAGTTGCCACAGCTCATTTTGCCTCTTTTCTCAAGCCACCTGCAAAAGACAATGCACTTTCCCCATCTCTCCTCCTCCTGACTGTGTCCCCACGTCTGAAATGTTTTTGGCTTTGATGTTATCAGTGCTAATTACTACAGAGTGATGGATAATTTTTCTGTGTAAAAAGCATTCCAGAAATCTCACAAACCCTCAGAGTTTATTCCCTTGACTTTTACTTCAGGTGTTCATGTGGAATTAAGTTCCTATTAAATTCTTGGGGCCTTTATGTTCAAATAACTCAGATGAACTTCAAAGAAATGATGAATTAAAATTTACATCTTTGTAAGAAAAAGATATTGTTGGAATACCTCCACCTATATTACTTCATTTGCTTCTGTCAAGAATCTCATTAAATAGATAAGGTAAATAAAATAATGCTACAAAAAAGTAGGAGGAACTGAAAACAAATTAGCAACTGAATAATAAGCTTCAGCTTACGGAGATCCTCCTGTCAGAATAACCATATTTCCATCTTTTTTTACATGTTCAAGCAGGGCCATAGTTTCAAAATTATGCAGTAATTGTTATATGTGTGTATATTAAATACACCTTAGTTTTATTGTTTTATTTACATAAACATTTCTCAATTGGAAAGAGTTGTGTTCACATTAGATTTTACCTAAAGGAATCAAGGGTTAGATACTTGGAATAACATCCCCAGAAACATAAAAGTAGGCAAAACGGTTTTTTGGGGGATTTTAGATCAATAGTTAGTAATGAAAATTCATGCTTATGTTTCTTCTCCCCTAGGAGAAGGAACAGGAATTCTTTACATAGAAGTCATACCCATTGCTTTGAATATTAAGTGGGAGATAAATATTTTTAATTTCTTCCTTTAGGCAACTAACTCAATAGTCTGCTAACACATTAAACTAAAGAAGAATAAAGACAGTGGTTAAAACATGACCTAACAAGCCTGCTGTGAACCCATATATTAGTGTTTAAAATACATTTGCATTAAAAAAGGAGAACTTAGAACAAAATTTAAATATAGCTACTGGAGGTTTTAACTAAATCTGAGCTATACTCATGTAAAAACATAGACTTATCCAATCATGTATAAAGCATGTGTGGGGTGGGTCCCTCAGGAGATGATGTGACTGAACATTGAACCTCCTGGGAAGGCTTATTTCACAGGGGACTAAAAATCAACCATTTGGGGAGCACTGAAGACAAAGAGTGATTCCCAAT
The DNA here is from genome assembly GCA_003697995.1 of Taxidea taxus jeffersonii. Lineage (NCBI taxonomy): Eukaryota > Metazoa > Chordata > Mammalia > Carnivora > Mustelidae > Taxidea > Taxidea taxus. The sequence goes on along the minus strand of ML110183.1, from coordinate 109,086 downwards.
TTATATCTATTTAGATATTACTAAATAATTCAGTTGTAGTTATTTTTAGCACTTTTATCTTTTAACTTTTACTAAATTTAAAAATGATGACCCACCACTATTATGGCAAGCTATGAAGAGTTCTCTTTAACATTTCTTGTAAGGCAGGTCTAGTGGTGATGAACTCACTCAGCTTTTATTTGTCTTTATCTTCCCTTCACTTTTGAAGGACAGGCTTCCCTGGTATAGCAGCTTGGTTGGCAGGTTTTTTTCCTCTCAGTACTTGGACTATATATCTCACTCTCTGGACTTTAAGGATTCTGCTGAAATATCCACTAATGATCATATGGAAGCTTCCTTGTACATAACAGGTGACTTTTCTCTTGCTGCTTTCAAAATTCTCTCTTTAACTTTTGGCAATTTGATTATAATGTGTCTCCATGTGGGCCTCTTTGGATCCATCTACCCTATAATCCAGGAGTTCCACTTCTGAGTATATAACCAAAGGAAAAGAAATCAGTATCCCTAAGAGATATGCACACTTTAATCTTCATTGCAGTATTATTCATGATAGCCAAGACATGGAAACAACCTTAGTATCTATAGACAGAGGAATGAATAAAGAAAATGATGTGGTGTCTGTGTATGCATTTGGATTACATATACAATGGAATATTATACATGTGGATACAAATATGGAATGGAATATTATTCAGCCTTAAAAAACAAGGAAGTCCTGCTATCTGAGACAACATGGATGAACCTGGAGGAGACTATGTTAAATGAAATAAGTCAGACAGACAAATACAGTTGGTCCTTGAACAATATAAGGTTTAGGGGCACCTATCCCCTGTACAATCAAAAATCTATATGTAACTTTTGACTCTCCCAAAACTTAACAACTAATAGCCTAGTGTTGCCTAGAAGCCTTACTATAACATAAACTGTTGGTTAACATGGGCTTTATATGTTATGTTTATTATATACAGTATTCTTACAATAAAGTAAGCTAGAGAAAGGGAAATGTTATTAGGAAAATCATAAGGAAGGGAAAATATATTTATAGCACTGTCGTATAAAAAATCCACATATAAGTAGACCTGCACAGTTCAAAACCATGTTGGCCAAGGGGTGACTATACCACAGATCTCTGGAGACAGAATTAAGATGGCAGAGGAGCAGAGGTACTCTAGGTTGCCTCATCCCCTGAACACAACTACATAAACACCAAATCATCTAGACACCCAAGAAATCAATCTGAGAACTCAGAGAGCAAAACTGCACAATTAGAGATAGAAAAAAAAAAAAACATACGGGAGACGTAGCAGAGTTACAAATGAATATCTAAATGTGCTAAGTATAGTAGCTCTTTCTGTGTATTGATTCAAATGTTCCTATTTGGATAATTCAGTCACTTTCAGTTTTAAAATTGCCTTTCTGTTTAATCTCTATTTCCTCTGTCCTGTCCAAAAAGATTTTGGTATTGGAGCAAATCTTATGTGAACAAATTTGGAATAAGGGTGATCTCTGGCACCATGATGATGGTTTTTTGAAATCTGCTGGTTGATGTCAACTGGGGTGCAGTTGGTTGGGCACCCATCTTAGGATATTCTACCATTTATGCTGCTATTATAACCAAAACTCCTTTCATTTCTATCTAGAAGAGGAACAAGAATATCTGCCTGGCTAACCTGACCTTATATTGATTCATGTTAATGCTATAAACCACTTTGAGTCTCTGCTACATCATCAAACCAAGACCAAGTCTAGGATGTGGGACATTCCTTGCCTCTTCCCATGCCAGACCCCATAGCAACTCAGTTATGTATGATTTCACCATGTGGAGACATAGGGAAATACCGAAGTTTCTCCTCCCATCAGAAGAGAACTAAGCAAAGCTCTACTGTGCAACCTAAGCCCTCCTTTTCTTGTCTCTTTACTTGGCACAAACTCACCAAAGTAGAACTATTCTGGAGTGAGTTCTATATTTTTTTTATTTCTTTAACAGAGAACACAAGTAGGCAGAGAGGCAGGCAGAGAGAGAGGGGGAAATAGGCTCCCTGCTGAGCAGAGAGCCCGATGTGGGGTTCGATCCCAGGACCCTGAGATCATGACCTGAGCCAAAGGCAGAGGCTTAACCCACTGAGCCACCCAGGCACCCCTCTGGAGTGAGTTCTAAATGAAGTACAAGACACGCTTCTTTAAGCCTTGATGTTTCTATAAGATCCCTAATATATCTTATCTCTCTGGGACTTCTTGTTTCACTTCCAGTTTTTCCCTATACCTACTACCCCCCATTCTTTAATTTTAATATTTCCCTGAATCACATATGGTAAACAAATATCTGGTACTGTTCATAATAATAAATAACTCAGAAATATTTTAGATCACCCTATTCTCTCACTTTATTTATTAAATTGTAAACTCCTTCACTGTTGGATGACTAAGGCCAAATCTCCAAAGGAAACAAAGAGCACTCCTCTTCCAGTGATGTTAAAAGAAATATGTTTATTTGTTTGTTTTTTGAGTGTGCTGTTTGGTTTATACAATTTTATTGTTATTGAATCTCAGAGAAATTATGTTATAGCATATGATATTTGGTGGTAGGCTTTTATATAATTTAATAAGGGCAGTCATTAAATAGTATATCAAGGAAAAGACATTTGTAAGCATCATAAAAGTAATCAGTCAACCTTAGTATGTGATGGCAAAGACAATATCTTTGATAGTTCGGTAAAGAAATCATTTCAGGATCAGATACATTGTATGTAGGGATCTTCACTTTGATTTTTAAAATTTTGACCTCAGAAGTATAATTAAATTGGGTCCTGATGCTTAAAATAGTGAGCATATTGTACATTATTAAGATGTTTCTAGAACTAAAGAAATGTCTTAAGGAAATTCTATTTAAGAAGGAAAAATATTTTATGAAAGTAGGAATAAAATTCTGATAGCAGGAATTACGAACATCATTAACACTTTCATTAGTCATATTAGCAAACAGGGTCCTTGAATAGTTGAGTAAATAAAATGTGTCTGACGGGATTATAATAAATTAAACATTTATTGAGTACCTATAAGATGTGTTAGGTTGTTCTGACACTATTCTAATTTATTATCTCAAAATCTCACTTCTTGACTAAAAGATTTAAATAATGAAAACATTTCCACTACACATAAAATTATGATTTTTCAGCATTCAAAAAATGCATTTTGAGATTAGTAACTAAGTATAATTCTAAACCTCTTGTTGTCTTGATAAAAAATGATGGTAGCAGAGGTTCCTCCATGTTTGTTGAAATAAAATAAAAGTAATATAGTTTGTTATTAAGATGTTTTAATTTGGGTTTCTTTTACATTTAATAATGGATCAATTAAACATAAATAAAGTTACCAGTATTCAAAAAAGCATTCAATTAGCACAGGGTAAAAATCAATTTATAAAGTATAAGCCTTGAATTTTAGATGGGAGATGAAATGAAAAGCAAAAAACTAAGACCTCTTATCTCAGTAAATCTCTCACACACAAGAATGTCCTGGATATAGGGACTCTAGCACATATGTGGCTGGTTAAGGTAAAAAGTAAAAGATATAAAAAAGAGACATGACAGAACACACGCCATCAACAAATATTGATAATTATACAATAAGTATTTTTCAGGTAAAAATGTAAATGTATTTCTATGAGAAAAAATGACCACCATATGAAGACAACATTCTCAACAAGTGAAGATATAAAAAGAAAAAAAGAAAAACATACAAAATATTGCTGAAAGAAGAAGTTTGAGAGAAAGTATATACACTTGGACACTCTTTTATGATTAAGTTGTAAAATTTCATGGTCAGTATGCCAAACAAAAGAGCAAGACCAGATGCAAACTGCGGTGTACATAACCCTCCTGCCCCCGCACAGATGGATTATCTGTTCCTCAAATTATCTACAGTGTTCAGGGCCCACTCACAACTACCAGAGCTAGATATAGAGGGAGAGAGCCATTTGGTTTCAAGACTTGTAGATCTATGAGAGTCCCTGAAACGTTGCTGAAAATATAACAAGAAAACACTTTGATTAGTCTCTTGGGTTTGCAATTCATCTTTCCCCAGCACATGTTAAAATAAAAACAGATGGTCACTAAAATGCCTCTATAGAAGAGCTTTTGCTGCTGAATGAAGTATGCAAATTAGGCCATGACCATCTCATTGCTCTTTCTCTTCCATTCCCTCTTATTGATTTTCTATTTCTTCTAACTAAATGTTGCTGGAGAATCCCAATTAAAGGAGCTTGGAATGTATACCCAGGGAATTTGAATTTTTAAGGAAAACATTTTTTAAGGAAACAATTTTTAAGGAAAACAATTTTAAGGAAAACAATTTTTAAGGAAATAATTTTTAAGGTGATTCTAAATCAGAATCACCAACAGACCAACAGAGAAACACTGTCTTAACCTTTCAAACTCTGGCTTGGCTTTTCCCACTTCACTGAAATAATTTCTCAGATAAACCTGCCATTTTACAATTTCCAGATCTCCAATATGGGTTGCCTTTCTCGACCTCTCTGAATAAAGCCTTCAGGACCCACTGGTTAACCACATTCTTTTTCTCCTTTGACTTCCGAACCCTGGAGTAAACATAGCTGTTCTCCAGGCTTGAGAGGTGATAAAACGTCATGGATATCAGTATAAACTCTGGAGCCTGCTCACCAGGGATCAGGGTCTGACTCCACCTCTCTCTAGCTAAAAGACCTTGGGCAAATTACCCTCTTTGTCTCAGTTTACTGATCTCCATAATGGACACAAACAAACTACAGTAACTTGCAGAAATGATTTAATAATATACATTTGATAACATACATAGCAAAAAGTAAATTTGCAATGAATATTACTCATTATTTACATTTCTGACACCTTCATTAACTTTTTTTTTAAAGATTTTATTTATTTATTTGATAGACAGAGATCACAAGTAGACAGAGAAGCAGGCAGAGAGAGACAGGAGGAAACAGGCTCCCTGCTGAGCAGAGAGCCCAATGTGGGGCTGGATCCCAGGACTCTGAGACCATGATCTGAGCCGAAGGCAGAGACTTTAACCCACTGAGCCACCCAGGCGACCACATCTTTTTTTTTTTTTTAATAAAATATTTTATTTATTTACTTGACAGAGATCATAAGTAGGCAGAGAGGCAGGCAGAGAAAGAGGAGGAAGCAGGCTCTCCACAGAGCAGAGAGCCCTATGCGGGGCCCGTTCCCAGGATCTTGGGATCATGACCTGAGCCAAGCCGAAGGCAGAAGCTTTAACCCACTGAGCCATCCAGGCGCCCACCTTCATTAACTTCTTAAGATACCATTTTGCTTCCTCCTATACAACAAGAATTGAATTTTAAGGTTGCTTTTCCTCTTCTTTATTTTGGCTATTTCATAACTCCCTCAGCTATAGTTCTTCTATCAATGAGCTAAAACTCCATTTAGTAGCACAAACTGAATAAGCAGTTGTTCAAATTATCATCTTTGTTACCTACCTTCCAATCAGCTTTTCCTCTGTTCAGTCTTAACATTTAACCACACTACTCTAAACTAATGTAATAATAGTCACACAGCATACAAA
>ML110183.1:22159-103106 GCA_003697995.1 Taxidea taxus jeffersonii | reverse complement strand
GTTTGTTTAATATATCTTAATGAAGTTAAATACTCTTAAATTAATTCTCTTTTTATTTCTCTCCTTTTGAAACCATACTTGTACCTTTAAGTCATTGATTAGTTCAAACAACCCTCTATACTTGTGTACTTTTATTTAGCCATTGAAATAAAATCTTAAAGGAAAATCATATGTGTTTTTCATCACATATTCTCTCCGAAGTAAAATCTTAAATTGAAATTTACATTCATTTTCTTCTCTCCTCTAAAGATTGACAAACCTTAAGTGAATAGTAAATATGTTTTGCTCCTATCTTTGATTTCAACATTGTACCTGATACAAGTGGTTAGAAATATATAATGTCTTTTGCCTTTCTACCCATGTGCACAGTATCAGCCTCAATCTGGATAGTCTTGACACCCATTTAAGTTCTCCAAGAAGAATCTAACTGAATATAAAATGTCAGTAAACATTTTACTTTAAAAATGTATTTTTATGTTTTTACATGTTTACATTACGTGTAAACATTACATTTACATGTTTACATTAAACATTTTACTTTAAAATCTTTACTGAAGATTCCACAGGTGACATGTAAGAGAGAATTACAGCACACATTATAAAGTTAACAAATTAAAATTTCAGACTAGATAAGTCTGGCTCCTCCCTTCCCTTGTCCCTTACCCCAAGAAGATATTCACTTTCCAACCTGTTTGGCTCAAAGTCCCCAGACTCATTTGCTCTTCACTTGCCTATAATTAGGTTGCAGGTAAGTTATATCCCATCTCTAACTGCAAACGAACATAACTAAATTCATCACAATGTTCATTAAACACTTAGCTGCACCTTTAAGACTATTTCAGATTAGTCTTTGAGGTATTCTCAAGTTTTGTTGGAAATTCAAACTCTAGACCTTTTCCCCCCTCCCTACCATTGTGGGTTTCCATATTTGTGTTTAGATTCAGGGTTTTACTTCATTCTCATCACATTTTGTTATATCTTCCAGAAATTCCTATTTTACTCTTCACTATGCAGTGCTGTTATAGATTTATTTACCTTTGTTCTCAAATTTCTCGTGTCACATCATTGCAATTTTGGAAATAATAAGAGGAAATAGATGTATCTAGGTTGCTATTTTTGAAAATCACTTTCTTACATCTTATTCAAAGACTTAAAATTAATAATTTGGAAGTCTATTTAATGAATTAATCTAAAGTACCAACTTAAAAACACACAGACATACACATATGCTCATACTACTGTTTAGTGTTTCTTTTTTTTTTTAAGATTTTATTTATTTATTAGTTAGAGAGAGAGCGAGCACAGGCAGAGAGAGGCAGGCAGAGGCAGAGGGAGAAGCAGGCTCCCTGCCATGCAAGGAGCCCGATGTGGAACTCAATCCCAGGACGCTGGGATCATGACCTGAGCCGAAGGCAGCCACTTAACCAACTGAGCCACCCAGGCATCCCTCTGCTTAGTGTTTCTGAGAAACAAGCACAAAATGATGAAGCATGCCATGCCTTGGGTGAAGCTGTAGAAACTTCCCAATGCCAGTTTAAATAGGGTTGGCCTCTACATGCAAACTAACTTGTTTAGGAAAGGGGAATTCATATATAAAAGCATCCCATTTCCATTACCTACTAGCACTGTTACCGTGGGCAAATTACTTTTAGGGGAAACATAAAGGAAATAGAAAAATAATGAAAAATAGGTGTTCTTTCAAAAACAGAAAACTGAAAGTGATTATTTTCCTAAGACTAGAGAAAAGAAACACTAGAACTGGAAGATATTACTGTGGAAGTAGTTAGTGACCGAAAGGGGCAAAAGGTGAGGAAATGAGAGTTTGACCTGTGCTAAACAGATTTGAAGTTCCAATGCACAAATGAATTATTTTGCACCCTCAGTTTATGATACTGCTGCTAGAGGTTCCCAATTCTTCAAATGGTCCCCAAACAGACACACACGTGTGCAAACAGAAAATTACCAATAGAAAATTCTTACATCCCAAATAAATTATATTCTCAAGCTAAATAGCATGCATTTAACTCACTCTTTTTTTTTTTTAAGGTTTCTCTTAGTGGCTGGTTGACCTCACTTTTCATCAATAACAACAATCATGAAGAACCAGATTACACTTCTTTTTGGGCACAGTTTCCTACTGGGGTGGTCTCAAGACAGGGGTCATGCTGGATTATCAGCTCCAGATTATAAAATGACAGATTATTAAAAAAAGAGGGGTTTTCTTAGAGATATACACTGGATAAGAAATCTCTGTGTTGACAAAGATGCTACTGTTCAATGAGATTAATGTTAAGTCCAAGTACAGCAAGTAGCTAGTGGCTAGAATTTCACCTGTTTGAAATGATCAATGTGTTTTCCATTTATGGAGAAGAAACCAATTTGATAATCAAAGCCAAAAACCTACTCAAAATTTGAACATGGTAAAACTAGCATTTGTCATTTTCTCCTATATTTTTATCCTTCAAAGGTAAAAAGGAAACTTGGATCATTCAAACAAGAACAAAATGTCTTATTACATAATGTTGGACAGTTTAATATCAGCATTTTTTCCCTTGTCTCCCCTAGGCTGAAGCTTCTAAAGGATACAGTCAAGAAGAGAGAAGCTTGAGAAAAAGCAGAATTCCTTATTGCCATGTCACATTATGTCACATACTCATATAGATAAGATATTACTAAGAAAGCAGTTATCATTACTTAATAAAATGACTCCAAAAGGCATCACTACTGATCCATAAATGCACTAGTAAGTTCCAACTAGTCTATGGACATTCCACAAAAGCACAAATAGTCCTTGGAAATCAAAACGTAAAACTAATTTTTATATAAGTGAAGAATATATTATAAATCAAGTCCTGAAGTAACAAAAAGTTCTATGGAGCTATTTTGAATTTTTATTAACTACCAATGTTGCAAGAGAAGGCACCTCTTATAAATTGAAAATCCACTGACACTTTAAAACATCTGGGACAATCAATGGAAAAGAGAAAAGAGAATATATCAGTGAGAGCTCAAAAGGAAAATTTTATTTAGCTTTTCTGTTAAATAAAAGAAAATTTAATGCTAAGAGGATAGATAAGGGCGGCAATATTCTAAATTTATGTGCTACAAAACAATGGGCACTGAAAGACTCTAGAATACTATTAGATAAAACGGAATTATTTGATAGCAGTTTCAACCCAATAAAAATGGAAAACCAGGCTTAATAAAATAACTCAAATATGACAAAGGTATTATGAATAAAATAAAATCGTTACAATAGGTCAACTTGTTACTCAATCCTTTAACAAGCTTTCACAACAGCTTAACCATGGTGAGGGAAACTGAATTAAATTAGTTGGTCACAGAAACTTTAAATAATCTAAAAGTTTTACCCTCTGTTACATGTATTCCAAAATGCTCTTATGAATCAAAGGAGCATGTTTATGCTAATTTTCAAATTTCAGTTTTTAGATAAAAGTATACTTATATACTCTTAGCATACTTCATTTTAATACTCAACTTTATACTTCTTCAAAATCTTATAAAATCCCTATATACACAACAAAGACCTTATTAAGCTTTTTCCATTATAGAATATATCACATAATTAGAATATAAAATGACATATGTGAGCAAAATTTCAACATTTAGCCAGAAATCACAACTCCATTATTAATTTCTTTAGGGTAATTTAAAAATATGCATTCATAAAAAGATGGTGATATGCAAACACTATTATATAATTATTTACATAATACTGTACATCCAATATTACTTACTCATATTTATTTGCATATGTGAAAGAACTGTGACAGTTTAGATGAAATTACCTTTGCAAGACTCTTGGCGATTTTTATTTTAGTTTTGTACATTTATGAATAGCCCAGATGGGACAATATTATTTTTATCATCAGAAAAATAATAATTATTTGCAGAATTAATTTCTAAATAAGTACAAAATTAAAGATGTTTTCCAAAGAGAAAATTAGTAAGCGACACAGTTTGTACTGGAATTTCTTTAGTTTATAGTTTTCATGGAAGCTCTGGAGTATGATAAATTCTACACACTTTAGCAATTTTTAACTACAGAATACCCTTTTGCCCCTTCTGTATCTTCTCATTTTAAAAAATGTGCAACAAAAAGAAATGTATTTCTGAAACAACAGTGATAAATTATAAAAGACCTATTTAAATGACTATTCTCTATAAAACATTTTCAGAAGTTAGATTTGGTAAAGAGAATTTAAGGAAACATCAGATTTGTTGTAATAATGTAAATTAAGTAGTTTAAAAAAGAACATAACTCAACAACATAAGAATACACCCAAATACATGACATAAATTTGTGACACTAGAATTTAAGCTTACCAGGGAACTTGGTATGTTGTTGATAATAAAGACATAGGCAACTTTAAGGATAGAGTTATTTGGCAAATGTCTTAGTCCCTTTGATTCTTAACTGTGTCATTTATAAAATAGAACAATATATGCTCTGCAGAGTTGTTGACTGGGTTTTAATAGATGATATATATAAGATACCTGGAACAATAAATATTAGCCCACTTTTTGCTCTCTTTTCATTTTTTATGACAATGCTTATATTCAGGCATCAAATAGACAATACAGATGGGGGAAAGTGTTAAATTTTGTTGCTTTTGCACAATGAAGCATACTATGCATATTACTTATTAAGATACAGCAAGCATTGGTGGTTATCTTAGATAGATTTCCAGGAAGTAGATGCAGATGACTTTGTGGGTGCACGGTGAATGAGGGATCTATGCCTATGAGGCATGAGGAAAGCAGGACTGGGCCAGGGGTGAGGTGAGGCTCTGATAGCACTGCCACAGTACCATCTGCAAATCTGAAGCTGGAATGGCCTCTTTGAGCTGTCTACTCACTTTTGAGGCAAAGAGCTGGGATTTTTGCAGCCTCCCCACAACAAGGGAACAAGTTCGGGAAAGGTAGCTCCCTTTGGCTGAGGGCATGCTTCAACTCAGCAGGAGGGACACTGGAAACTCAGGACAGCATTAACCCAAGATTGGAGCACACACATTCCATATAATGACTTCTACAGAAAGTGCAGGATGGGGTTTATTAATTAATTGGTACACACAGTACATTTTCTCACTGTGATCTTTAGATGATCATTTTCTCTAATAAGTGAGATGACATGAGAAATGCCATATTTTGCTCAGAAATACAGAAACCAAATTTTAGATGTGGTGATTGTCTATCTTGTTCTCTCCTGTTCTTTGTAGTGTGTGTTAGAATATGCTTTAAGGCATGTAATTATACAATACTCTTCATTAAAGACAGAAATGATAGTATGTTTTCCTCCATTTAGACAATCCCAAATTAATAATAATAATAATAATTAGTTCCATGTCTATTATTTATTTTATATGCATCCTTAAAAATAGATCAATTAGGTACAAGGTTGGATGAATTCAGGTAAACATATCTATTGGCATATTGCTTTCTTGACAATACTATATTTAACTATTCACCATTTGAAATCTGGATTGAAGTGAAGATTTTCTTAAATGGAAGCAGGTTATAGCAGTCCATTTCGCAAGTATGCACATTCAAGAAGAATAAAATAGTTTCCATATCTTTCTCTAAACAAAAATGATAATATTCTCAACTAAGAATTTATAGGATTCTTTATTCTTAGGAATTCCATTTTTAGCTTGGTTTCTCTGTGATAAAGGAATTACCATTAATAATATATAAGGCTTGGAATTAGGCTCCTTTCTTATTTAGAATAGCTCTAAAAAAACACACTTTAAGAGTGGGGAGACGGAGGAATATGTATAAGAAATAATATGTTTCTATATTAATGTAAGGTACTAACTCAGTTGTGAGGTTGATTGCCCATAGTTAGATCCCCTTGCAGATAAAGGTGATCACTCCTATGAAGTATCATGCCAGGCCAAACTAAAATGACCGAAACCAAGTGTTATTAATTTGTGGTTGTTTTTAATGACTTTTACTAGAAAGAGCCTTGGAGAAAAATACGAATGGAAAATGTAGCAATAAATTTTGTTAAGCACCATATTGATCAATGCATTGTTGGAAATATGATAGGATTTGTTTAGGTTCTATTAAAATCATTTCTCTCTTTGAGTAAAGAAAGGCACACTTTCTGCAGAATATTCATTCTGAGGAGGCAGTAGACTTCAGAAGAGCAGGTATGTATGAATAAGATCTGAGTTTGATTGCTAGTTTGACCATTTAATAGTTGTGTGATCTTCATCACACTATTTAATCGATGTTATCCTCAATTTCCACATTTACAAGAAGAAGATAATGGCAACATCTCTGTGGTTGTAAGGGAAAATTAAATAAGAAAATGCATATAAAGACTTTACCACAATGCTAGCCCATTATATATGCACTGATGAAATGATTTTTTAAAAAATCAATTTGAGGGAAATCATTCCTATTACAAGCATTTGAAAACCTTTGACCATTCTAAATTTTGTCTGGGACTGGCTCTGATTTGAGTTTCTAAGCCAGGCATGACTTTGGTCCTTTCTTTCTATGATATCATTTATCATTCCTCCCAAAGAGGTTTGTCAGTATAAATATAGGTGAAGGAAAACACCAAAGCCGGCACCATCACCTCAACAATACAGACTTAAAGAAAAACAACTTGAAATTGAATCATACTGTGCTTAAGAAGTTTTTATCTAAATGTCAAACATAAGGTTAAGAAATTCAGAATAGAGGCTGTGAAATATATATTTTTAAACATGATCTAAGCAAACACATTTTGTCTTACTAGCTCGTCTTATGCCCATAGAATTAGTAATTCTCAATTATTTTCCGATGACTGTTTTTGTTTTTTTTACATGTCTTTGACCAATAACATCCAGGATTAACTATTTGCCATACAACAGAAAGAGAAATATGGAGCCCTTTCTATTAGAATATTTTAGCTTAGCCATACTAAAAACGACAAAGCAAGGTAGAAATAATTTCCATCTTTAAAAATGTACTGTTTTGGGGCACCTGGGTGGCTCAGTGGGTTAAAGCCTCTGCCTTCAGCTCGGGTCATGATCCCAGGGTCCTGGGATCGAGCCCCGCGTCGGGCTCTCTGCTCAGTGGGGAGCCTGCTTCCCTTCCTCTCTCTGCTTGCCTCTCTGCCTACTTGTGATCTCTCTCTGTCAAATAAATAAATAAAATCTTTAAAAAAAAAATGTACTGTTTTTCTTCTCATCATTTGGTAGCCTTGAAGCAAACTACAACATTTACATTTAAAAATCTCCCTGATGCCAAGCCATGAGAACAGATCAAAATTCAGTTTCATTTTTAAATGCCATTAAAATTCTGACAAAATATATTTTATGTATCAAACATGAAGCATCCAACCAGAATACACTATTGTAACATTTTGTTTGCTATTGATTTAGCTTTCCAAAGGAATCCATTCCTCCTCTCCCTTACCTCTCCAGGCTTTTTCTAATAAAGTTGCCTTTGTTCCCAGTGTGTACCTTTGTGTTATTTTAAAAATCTGTTTACTCCAAAATTCAACATACACTTTCAAAAGTATTCCAAAATTATTAAACAAACCATGAATTTTCACTAACAAATTGAAACAATTTGTAAGAATTCACAGATCATACTTTATGTTAAAACATCTAGTTCGTAAGATATGTATTTTTCTCAATTTAACTGCAATCTCACTAACCTACTGAAGCCCCTCGCATACAAAAACAACTCTAAATATTGTTTTATATAAAATTTAAAAGGATGTCCTTTTCCAAGAAACTGCATTAAAGATGAACATGAAGGAACTCTAACATCAACTTTTTCAAGTTATAGCAAATATCTTGGAGGGCTGTGGTCACAATCGTAACACAACTAAAAATATACAACAAACAAAATTTCCCCTTTTCATCCAAAATGCTGCGGGAGATTATTTAATTTAATCTACTGGGCTGATAAAGCTTTTACTTAAGATTCTCTCCAGATTTTAAAAATAGATTTGTCTATTCTTGTATATTTACATCTGCAGGTACACAAACAACTTAAGTTGATGATGTAAAATTAAGTATATTTTTTGAAAGACTTACCATTGTCATTTTTCAGCATCCCATTGCTCAGTTGTTTTAATCTCTTTTGATGTGATTTGCCATTGTAGTGGATTTGCGCTTGAGCTGCCGAATTCAGCTGAATGTTACAAACACTGCACAAAGTAAAATTGGTATGTTTCTTTTCTCTTTCCGGTTTTTCTTCAAAATCATCAGGTAAAAATTCAGCCTCACTTTCTCCATCATGTGCACATGTGAAATCTAGGGGTGCAAAGGGATTTATGAACAGGTTGGTCAAGGCTCCTAGATTCTTTCCTAGTATTGAAGTGGGTAGCAAGTAAGCATTGCTCTAGATAATAGGAATTCAAAAATTTCCACTTCCTCCCTTTTTAGTATCGCTTTCATACTGTCTAAAAGTAGATAGCTTCTTTAATGGCATACAAATGAGAAATATTCACTTTGGTTTTTCTGCCTCAAATAGTGGGTTAAAGGCATTATTTCTCTCAATCATTTGACAACAAAAGACATACTATATAGATTTTCCTGTCTCATAGGTGAAGAAACTAAGGTTTAGGGTAGTTAAATAACTTGGCCAGGGTCACACAGCAAATAAATGGTACAGTGGGATAAGCAGTTTTATTGATCTCCAAATCCCAAATTCTTCATCATCTTGTTTTCTAGCATGTATTAATGTACTAGATATTTCCCTTTTGATTCAGCCAAGTAACTGTCTCTTGTTTTTCTATTCCTTGCCCATTAAGTAAAGATACTTACATCTGGATGGATACATCCTATAAATACAAAAATGCTGAAACTTTTTCAATACCTAAAATTTTGTATTTTATACCTGGAACACAAAAGAGATTCTGAATATCTAAGATACCTTCGTAATTAGGGTACAAAAAGTATAACTTAACTATGGATCACAAGAGAATATATTATTTTGGGGTAAATATATGCTTTGTATACTTAAATCCAAGAGAAAAGGGCCACTGACAATTCCAGTACCTCTGGCTTTAACATAGTAATAATTATGTAACTACTGCAATGCATATTTTACTATTCCTTTAGAAATTACTTAAAACGATGTCTCTTTTCTAGAATTTTTCTGTGTCTTCACTACATGGAATTTGTACAACTCTTATGGTCCATATTTGATTTCTCCATTCCAATTTTCCAGATTTCTCAAAGATTTATTTTATTGTCATTGAAAATACTGGCAGAGGAAAGCAACAATCATTTTAACATGCATTTATTAATTGCCTACTGTGCGGCAGGCAATCTCATAGGTGCTGGAGATAAACTGATAAGCAAGATGAGAATGGTTCTTACCATTATTCAGCTTACTGATAATGATAAGAAGGTCAGAAGATGGGCTTTGGCATCATATGAATGAGATAACAAATATCAAAATAATTTTAACAATCAAAATTTACCTATAAAATCAAGGCAAACACCTAGTACTTAAATCTGTTAAGGAATATTGAAGTATCTAATTTCCAGTGGAGTAAGTATATAATCCATGCTTTTGAGGGGACCAATTTATTTAAAATATTAACCTCTTTTTAAGAAAGAAACTTCATCTTTCTTTCTCAGGTAGCTCCTATTACAAAATATTAAACATATAATTTAAGTGGTCATATTGAAAAGAAAATAGATTTAGTGAAATGTTTACAAAATTTTAGTTAAAGTAAAATATGTACTAAACAGATTAGATTTTCTTATTTAATCTAAAAAAAGCAATTTAAATATCTGCTCCAGGTTGTATTCAGAATGTTTTAAAACTTTCCTTTTCTAGAGCTGATTTAAAGATTTTATTTATTTATTTGATAGACAGAGATCACAAGTAGGCAGAGAGAGAGAGAGGAGGAAGCAGGCTCCCCACAGAGCAGAGAGCCCGATGCAGGGCTCGATCCCACAACCCTGGGATCATGACCTGAGCCGAAGGCAGTGGCTTTAACCCACTGAGCCACCCAGGCGCCCCTAGAGCTGATTTATATTTCAAAACTCTTTCATCTCAAATATCATTAAGTAGTGAAAAAGATTAAGTAAATGATGGTGCGTTTAATTACTGTGATTTGTATAGCCAATAAAACAGATTAGGAAAAATTATAACATAAGAAATTCTTTCTATATAATTAAACAAAAACAAATGTAAATTTACAAATGTTTACGACTATATAAAACACAAATAAGACTTAGAAAAAAATGATAGTAGTTGATCTTGAATGGTGAGATTACAGTTGGCTTTGTTTCTACATCTTTTCCTCATTTTTAAAACTTTACGTGATGAACACTTACTACATTTACTATTTTAAAAATCAATATATTTGAAAGAAATAAGTCAAAAAAGAGAACCTATATCCTACTGAATGAATGGTAGGTTTGTCAGAACTAAGCCAAACTAGTACATGAGCTTTTGTGACACATCATTTTTAATAAATACATGCCTATGTTTGGAAGGAAACATTTTCTTCCTTGATTCACATACCCACCTTGACCTATAAAGTAAGAATGTCTGCCAACTATTTAGTAGAAGAAAATACTGGAAAAGAAATTTTCTACCAAGTCTATTAAATTTATTTGCTTATGCATGAGGTGTTCGCTGATCACTAAAGAAAGTGAAGACTAGGTCCCCAAAGTCAACAATTAATTTTGCACTGGGAGGAAGGAGAGGCAAGGATAACAACTCTTAAAGGAACTAAAAAGTAAGGTACATTAACTATGTGGAATAAACATTAGAAAAAAAGGAAATATTGAGTAAATTATTGTGACTGGGGTGTGACATTGCAAAACGTTTATAGAATTTGTAAGATAATAGCCATGTTTCAAATGGCACTCACCAAAGTAGGAGGTGATATGCAAAACTAATTTTTTACTCCTAATATGGCAAAACAATCATTTAACTTCTGGAAGGGAAATTTTGTTCTTCTGAGTTTCACTGAGAAAAAAATTCAGTGGTCCTACATACGTTTTAGGTAACCAGCATGGAACCCAAACTATTTTATCGATTAATTAATTTTTTTTCCATCTAACCTCTATACCTCAGAACCACTGGAGACACCAAGAAAGACTATAGCTTTACAAAATAATGTGGATCTAGACTGTATCATGTAGGTTTAAGGATTAGCATTATTCTAGGGATGATTACTATAAGAATTAAGTATTTGTGTGTGTGTGTGTGTGTGTGTGTGTGTGTGTGTGTTTAAATTTTGTACACAAAAGTTTAAATTAATCCTATGATCATAGAAATAAAAGGTGGGGTACATAAGAGAACTCATCCTTGGTAAGCTATATTAAACGGTGTTTCTGAGCATAATTTGAGAAAAATAAAAGTGGAAACAATGTTTTTCCTGGGAAGCAACAGGGTTCTTGAATTGATTTATAGTACATTGTTCTGACCCACTTGGGAAGCTTCTGAAGTAGAAGCTGAAATGTTACTTCAACCAAAGCACCAGCTTTTGATGTTAAGTCTGCCCTGGAAATTGCTGATCATTTCCTCCCCACACCACCCCCAGCGTAAAAAGGCCATAACACTGGTGGACCTTAAGTTTGGTGCAACACAACTTATTAATAATCAAAACTTGGGGAGTAGACAGAGAAGCCAATTAAAAGAGCTCCTAATGACCAAAGCTGGAACAACCAACTAAATGCCATATTATTAGATTATAGTCCAAAGTATAGAATACTTTTTACTTTAAATATAAAATATCAATGAATTCATACTAATATTTTTAAAAATGGGGAAGAGGATGCAAACCCCCCATAAAGAAGTGATCTAAGTAGTTTAAATAGATACCCTTCCTTAAGAAGGATGAAACATAACTCCCCCATCCCTTAAGAGCAGACTACACTTGGTGACCTATTTCTAAATAACAAAGTATGGAAAGAGGGAAAAAGTAACTCTATAGTGGAGAAATTTGACAGGCACTACCTCATCTATGTAATCAAGTCTAACAGCAGTGATAAGTCATGTTGACAGCATGTATCCTTGATATGAGATATTGAGAATGGTTTTTCACCTCTACATGTCTTTCTCACAAAAACACATAACCCAAGTCAAAAAGCATGAGAAAAACATCAGACAAAAAATGAAGGACATACTACAAAATACCTGTTACTCCTGAAAACTCTCAAGGTCATCAGAAACAAAGTTTGAGAAATTATCACAGCCCAGAGGAGCCAAAGGAAATATTAAAAGTAAATGAAGTTGAAAAAAAGAGCTACTCTACAACCCAGCAATTGCACTACGGGATATTTACCCTAAACATGCAAAAGTAGTGATCTGAAGGGGCAGGTGTAACCAAATGTTTATAGCAGTAATGTCCACAATATCCAAACTACAGAAAGAACCTAGATGTCCATCAACAGATGAATGGATAAAGAAGATGTGGTATACATATACAGTGGAATACTATGCAGCCATCAAAAAACCCTGAAATCTTGCCATTTGCAATGATGTGGATGGAACTAGAGGGTATTATGCTAAGCAAAATAAGTCAATCAGAGAAGGACAATTAGCATATGATCTCACTGATATGAGGAATTTGAGAAATAACAGAGAATCATAGGGGAAGGGAAGGAGAAATGAAACAAGATGAAACCAGAGAGGGAGACAAACCATAAGAGACTCTTAATCTCAGGAAACAAACTGAGAAGATGGGGATGGAAAGGATGGGGTGGTTCTGTGATGGACGCTGGGGAGGGTATATGCTATAGTGAGTATTGTGAATTGTGTAAGACTGATGAATCACAGAACTGTACCCAGGAAACAAATAATACATTTTATGTTAATTTAAAAAGAAAGTAAATGAAAGTGGCATCTTGAATGGAGGAGTCCTGAAAGAGTCAGAACACTAGGTAAAAAAAATAAAAATAAAATCTAAATAAAGAATGCAATTTCGTTAATATTAATGTATTATTATTAGTCCACTAGTTATGACAAATGGACCATACTAACCTGTCAACAATAGAAGAAACTGAGTGGGTGGGTATATGGGAACTCTACTAACTTGGTAACTTTTCTACACATCTAAAACTATTTTAAAATAAAATATTTATTTTAGATTGTGGAAAGGTCAGGAACCATTCTCTCTCTCCTTGAGGCATCAAGCCAGAGTTTCTTTGGAACTTCTGTATACTGGGAAAGAACTGAGAAAGAAGCTTCTCTTCTTTTTTCATCCCTTGCCCATTTATCTCTAAGCAGAAAAAATAAATTGTGTGATTGGGAAGGTGAGGGAAAGGATCACCACCTCACGTGTGGCCCATCATCTTGGCTCTGCATTTCAAATTCATTTAAAATTACATTTTCTGGGGTGCCTGGCTGACTCAGACAGAAGAGCATGTGACTTTTGATCTCGGGCTCATGAGTCTGAGCCCCATATTGGCTGTAGAGAATACTTAAACAAAAATAAGACTTTTAAAAAAATTACACTTTCTTCTCTTCTCAGTTCCCTTATGTGAACTTAAAGTGTAAAGACTCACATCCCTGAAAGGAAGGCCCAGAATTTTCCAGCTGCCCTGCATATGAATTGCAAATGAAATTCAGATAAGAAAAGGTTGGAAATCCAATATGGACCATGGTTCCAAGATATTTTCTCAAATGTAATTGGCCTATTAAATAACCAACCAACAAACCCATTAATGAAAAATTTAACACACCTCAACTGAGGCTTTTTGTCTATTTATGATAAGCTCCAATCAGAATGAAGAATTAGCTATTCATACAGACACACACACACACGTTATCCAACCAATCTCCATATAAGAAAGAATTCAGAAACTCCATTTTTGGTACTTCAACCCTACCAAAACAATCAATAACCATTAATATAAAATTAGAAGCATTTACAGGAGTGTATATTATTTGACAAGCTAACCTAATTTAATTGAGTGAAAACTTTGTCTACGATAATTTCAGTGTTTTATTTCAAAGTTAACAAGCCAGGTTCTGTCGTTTTGCCCATGGTTGCCCTTGTTTTTGGATCTGCTATCTTATCAAAAAGATAATCCTTTAAAATCTTCAAGAATCTTATTTATTTATTTGTTAGAGAGAGAGAGAGTGAGCACAGGCAGACAGAGTGGCAGGCAGAGGCAGAGGGAGAAGCAGGCTCCCTGCCGAGCAAGGAGCCCTATGTGGGACTTGATACCAGGATGCTGGGATCATGACCTGAGCCGAAGGCAGCTGCTTAACCAACTGAGCCACATCTTAAGGTTCTACAATATTTTGAAGTGACAGTAGATAACATCTGCCAGCAGGTAGTTTAGAGCATAATAAACCATACATTAAAAGGGGTTTTACAAATGACCCATAAAATCATATAGTAATAAATGGTATAAGCCCCCCAATGATTATTGTTTTTTCAATGGTTTCTCCTGCCATAGAATTTTTTTTAAATGAAATAGGGACTTATACATATAGAACACATTTATCACAGACAGATTTCCTTAAAAAGTGGCATATCTAAATAGCAAACACTAAAAATACCTTTAGAAACCTTGGTATAACCGTGTATATAGCAGTCGTTTGTCATTAGAGAAAATAAAATAAATATTTGATCTATGGATATGAGAAATGAATAGTTCAAATGGATAACAGCCAGCTACTAAAAAAACAGAGCTCATAAGTTCAACTGATAAGCAGCTTTAATTCCTTGAGTTTTGATAGTACTTATACAAGGACAAAAGATGATACATTTCATCTATTTCTTTCAAAATCAATTTCTTTGAGAAAATAAAAACAAACATCTAAATACTATTCAAATGTAAGAAAAAGTGTGTTCTAAAAATTATCTTTCTGAAAAGAGGAATCTACTGATATTAAGTTCCTTACAGAGTCTATTATAAAGAACTTTCTCAATTGCTTTATTATGAAAAAAAAAAGTACTTTTGGGGGAGGACATGGAATTCTAGATCATTTCACTTAAAGAGAAATTATACTTTGTACAATCTGTACAAATCCTTATAGAGTTTGTAATTCATTCTTGTATGACTACTTGACTGACTTAATAAAAAAGAAAGTAAAAAATATATAACAAAGATTTAATCACTATTTGTGAGAATATAATCTCATAACTACCACCGTAAGATGTCATTCTGAAGAAACCTTTCAAAGGTCATGTTAAAAATCAGAGAAAAGTTGTGAACATCTTGTATAAGTATTAGTAGAGCAAAATACTTAGAAATACAATACTACTTTTACATGACTGGATACTGGTTACTTGGAATAAAATTTCTAGAGACAATACTGTAAACGGATTTTAAAAGGACTCATTTAATTTGAAATAACTTAAAAAAAAATAAAACAGCCATTAGGTATCTGAAAGGTGATTCTAGTGATGACAAATAATTGGTCAATGTTTCAATGAAGTTGTTTTTTGAAATGAGAATCATAAATTAAATATAATAAGCAAATATTTTATGATTTATTCATTTTGGGGGAGAGAGGGAGAGAGAGCATGAGCAGTAGACAATCTTTCAAGCAGCACCTCTGATGAGTGAAGAGCCAAAGTCAATACTGGGCTCCATCCCACAACCTATGGAGATCATGACCTGATCTGAAACCAAGAGTTGGATGCGTAATTGACTGAGCCACCCAGGTCCCCCAGTAAGCAAATATTTTAAAATCTAGTCGTTATTCTTGAAGTTTATGAAAGAAAGTTAATCATTCTTTTCTCTTTTTGGTAGAAAAAATGAGGGATTGAGTTTTATTCAACATTCCCTAAATCAGGATTTACATCGCATAAGTTATATCTATATTTATATAGATACATATAGACACTCCAGATATGCTGCAAGAAATCACCTGAACTATTTTAGTAGTCAATTTTCCTCTGTTTGCAAAACTAATGTAGAAAAAATCATATTTTACTGTAATGGTCAAGTACTAAATATATCAATTTTATGCACAATATATTAATTACATTTATAGCATTATAGATCACAACATTCTTGTACATTTCAATTTTAAAACTATAAATAGTCCATAATTATGTAATTACTTTAAAGTACTAACATAAGAATAATTCTGCATTGAACTCATTCCCCACTAGAGTGCAGTATGAATTTAAAATTAAAACTACAGTATCTGGAGATTCCCATAACACTAGGCTTAAAAATAGCATTACTGTAATTTTGTAAATATATAACACATACACTCATATTCATATACACAATATTCAGCTTTTGTGGCATGTATATATATAGTACATTTAATTAATTCCATGTAAATTCACCAAAATTTCACTACAAAAATGAGACATTAAAAATAAATTGGAGGAATGTCATAGAAAAGCAGACACTCTAAATCAATCTAATCATCATGTTACTGTAGTTCTTTATTAATGAGCAGCCACTGTTTTATATACTTTTCTGATTTAAATATCACTGTGGAACTTTAAAAATTAGGACATTTTAATTAGTATTATTCTTGCTTTTATGATAGGAAAATGATATTATAGAAAATTGCATAAGACAAGTCAAAGTTAATGGATTATTATTTCAATTACAGTCTTTATTACATCATGGCATTAAACCAAATTTGTCAGTCTCAATAAGATTATGGCTTTCACAAGGTGAGGAGAGCTTACTAAATATTCAAGGATTCACATACAAAATTCAACTGGGAATGTCAGGATGATATACAGAATGCAACTTCTATTTTTTTTAAAAGATTTTATTTATTTATTTGACAGACAGAGATCACAAGTAGGCAGAGAGGCAGGCAGAGAGAGAGGGGGAAGCAGGCTCCCCGTCGAGCAGAGAGCCCGATGTGGGGCTCAATCCCAGGACCCTGGAATCATCACCTGAGCTGAAGGCAGAGGCTTTTAACCCACTGAGCCACCCAGGCGCCCCCAGAATGCAACTTTTAAATATATTCTTTTCCCTTTCTTAGGCAGTGGGCTTTCAGAATTGTAAACTCAGAATTTCTAGTGTGAGGCCTCAGATAAAGAAAATCCTACCTTACTCTTCAAGTAATTCATCATGAAATCATGGCTAAAATGTCTTTGAGACCAACCAAGAGCTCATACTCTAATCTCAAAAATAACAAAAAAAAAAAACGTAGGCAAGTCTTATGTTTTTAATAAAAGGTGTTCCAATTTATTCAGTAGAAAAATCTTCAATTTCAAGGTTATTAATGTCATCTCTTAAAGTTTAAAAATCCTATGGAAAAAACTTCCTACTGACTTAATATATTTTTATAAATAAGACACAGATATTTCCCCATATTCTGGCCTCTTAAAATTGTTCATTTGTTTGTTTGTTTTATTTTAGGACTCTCTTGTGAAATCAGTCATGACTTCAGCTCCCTGGCAAAATCTGACCCCCTGGATTTAAGCCATCCAGTATCCCCACCACGCTACCAAGGTGTTGAAGGCCTGATTATAAGTCATGTTCCTGAGTTCTCATGCTATATTTTTTATGATGCTATTTTAAATATTTTATGATGCCATTTTAAATATTAGCCCTATTCCTTTGAAAATGCACCAAAAATCTTTGTACTTTCATCTGTATCCTACTTTGCATCTAAAACAGCTTATATAAAACTTAAGACTGGTTTGCCCCAGAAAAACTTCTGAAGATCTAAATTAGAAATTGCTTTGGCTTATATCTACTGAAAAGTTCTGTGAGATCAGTGAGAAGTGATTTGACAAACATATATAAAGTACGCCCTCTATGTGCAGCATCGTTTTAGCACTTCCAAAAAACAAATACCCTAGTCTTCTGCGGAGTTTGAGAAGAGAATGAAAATGTAGGTTATATTAACTTGAGGATGGCTTAATGATTGGTTGCATGTCAAGAAAGAGTAAAACTGGTATTTATTGCAATTAAGATTTAGCTTTGCAAATTCAGCAGTTGGATGCTTGAGTTATTTATTTATTTTAAGAAACAGCTTTGCCTTCATTTTATTCATAATATTTAAAGTCCCAGGGTTTTTTCATGGACTTTATCTTCTTAAGACATATTTTGATATTTGTGTGATTTCAGTTGTTGTCTATGTCTAATTTTTTAATAATATGGACTTTCTCATGATATTATGCATAGTTTTATCATAACCATTCTTATGAATGACATGACATAACTACTCTTAGTTCAATATTTCCTTTCACACACCCCAGCCCTGATATCAAAGGATGAGAGAAGATACTACTGATAATTAAAAATATCTTCAGACTGCATAAAAATATTTTCTCATATCAAGCAGACATGCTCTAAGATAGTCTACGTGATAGTAGTCAGACATCTGCATAGTCCACTCCCCTGGAGTGTAGGCAGAAACCATAACTTGCTTCCACCAATAGAATATGGGAGAGACATCTGATGGGATGTATGCAATTATGCAAATATGATTATGTTACACGAGATGAGATTGTAATGCCCAGCAGGTGAAGAGAGACTTTCTTTCCCTTGCTAGCTTTGAAAAAGCAAGCTGCTAAGTTACAAGCTTCCCTATGGATAGGTCCACTTGGCAAGGAGCTTAGGGTAGTCTCTGACCAACAGTCAGGAAGAAACTGAGGCCATCATAACCAGCTGAATGGTATCAACAAAATGAGCGAGGATCAGACTGTAGATTAGACCAAAGCCCCAGCTTAAATCTTGGTAAACAAGTTCTAGAAAACTAAAGGAATTAAAAGGTCTGCCCCTACTTCCTTTAATCAGCTTTCTTATTCAGTATTTCATGTAGCCATTAGCCCTGTGCTCTCAGATGATATGTTTTCTTTAGAGCTGTTTTGCTCCAAAACTCTTAAGGCCACACAATGTAATTGGTATGTCACTGAGTAATTTGATTCTGAGTAAGAGTATTTTAACTAGCCAATCAGAGAACTTTTATGTTTAGCCTTTCTCTTTTTGATCATCAGCTGCAAGCTGACAGAAGACCCAGAAAACCCAGCTAAACAATGTCTGGATTCGTGATGCTCAGAAGCTATGAGATTATAAATCTGTGCTATTTTAATACCCTCAGTTCACCATGATAATGCTTAAAAACAATAGATAACTAATATATTAACTAATTCTTCTATATCTTATCAGTAAAGTTAGGAATTAACCCAAATTTCCAAGGAAATGTATTTGTTAAGAAAAAGTCAACAACTTAACATGAGAGCTTTTTCAAAAAGTTTTAAGTCATTTCTTTCGTAAATACTTCCATTTAACACATATCTGCTATCTCTGAACTCCACACACATAAAGCATATTCAAGTAAAACAAATAGAAAAATAATTTCCCCCATGAAAACCTAAATCACATGATATAGATATATCTATTGCAGATATCACTAATTAACTATGACACTCTTCCCTTCTGAGCCTGGATTTTGTTTCACACACTCAACACATCAATGTAGGGATCCACAAATTATTCAGATTTGCCAAATAAGATGAAATTGTATTTTCTATATGAACTATTGATTAAGATATCACTGTCAAGTTTGACTTACAATGATTCAAAACTAAGACAAAATTTTTAAAATTTTAATAAATAAGACAAAACTATGTAGTAGTCATTTTCATATTTAACATGTTTTTTCTATTATCAGGATGATAGGCTTGAAGATCATTAATTAAATTTGTAGAGCTCAATAATTCTAGACCCAGTAAAAAATAATCCACGTTTTAAATATCTTTGTTAAATTATAGCAATTATTATAAATAAAAAGTTATGCAGTGTGGTAAATTTAAGATAGACCATAACTATATATGTAAACAGTAGGTTTTTTGTATGAAGAAGACTTCAATAAAGATTTCATTATACTCATGTTTCTCAAATGAATTATATTCAGATAAGCTCCAAATAGAGACATGATAGATGTGGATATGGGTCTAAGAAGAGATGTAAAAGACCATTAAATGTTAGACAGTGAATTCATAAATTTAAATTATAAAAAATTAGGTTTTTAGGCCTAAAAAAAGATTAAGGAGAACCTTAATAATGGTATTAAAATATGTAAAGGAATATTATTAAATTGAAGGTGGTTTTCATTTCTCTTAATGAAAGAATAATACTACATGACTTTAAACTACAGCATGAATAATTTAGGCTACATACAGTACTATCATTAACATATTTCTTTGGCTGGGTGTTTTTTCTTTTCTTTTTGCTTTTTAATAGACTTTTATCCATCTAGGGTAGTTAAAATTAAATCATTTAAAGATAAAAAGATGGATTCTGCTCTTTTCAAATGCTCTGATCTCCAGGGAATGAAAAATTTCACTAACAAAGGTTCTTCAAGAAATGAAGTTTCTGGGGCACCTGGGTGGGTCAGTGGGTTAGGGCCTCTACCTTCGGCTCGGGTCATGATCCCAGGGTCCTGGGATCGAGCCCCGCATCAGGCTCTCTGCTCCGCGGGGAGCCTGCTTCCTCCTCTCTCTCTCTCTCTCTGCCTGCCTCTCTGCCTACTTGTGATCTCTGTCAAATAAATCAATAAAATCTTTAAAAAAAAATGAAGTTTCTTATAAAAGTATATTTATATCCCACCATTAATACATATTTCTTCATTAAAATTTTTTTAATAAGCAGGGTACATAGATGGCTCAATCAGTTAAGCATTTGCCTTTAACTCAGGTCATGATCCTGAGGTCCTGGAATCAAATCCTTGGACTGGCTCCAAGAGATATATGAAAATATGTTCAACATCACTCATCATCAGGAAAATGCAAATCAAAACTTCAACTTCACACCTGCTAAAATAGCTAAAATCATAAAGAAAAGAACCATGTGTTGGTGAGGATGTGGCGGAAAAGGAACCCTCATGCACAGTTTGTTAGTGGGAATGTATTGGTACAGCCACTCCAGAAAACAGTATGGAGTTTCCTAAAAAAATTTTAAAAAAGGAAATACCATATGATCCAGTAATTCCACTATTGGGTACTTTCTGGAAAAAAAGAAAATAACTAATTTAAAAAGATAGCCAAAACATGGAAGCAACCTAAGCATTTACAATAAATAAATGGATAAGGAAAATGTAATATATATACACAATAGAATATTACACAGCCATTAAAGATAAGATTGTGCCATATGGGACAACTTGGATGGACGTAAAGATAGTATGCTAAGTGACGTAAGTCAGATTGACAGAAGCTAATACCATATGGTTTCACTTGTATGTAAAACCAAAAAACTAAATGAATACACAAACAAAAAGCAGAATCAGACCTATAGATATAAGGAAAAACTGGTGTTTGCCAGAGGGGGAGAAGGGAGTGAGGGTTGGACAAAATGGGTGAAGGGAAGTTGGAGATATAGGCTTCCAGTTACAGAATGAATAATCATGGAAATAAAATGTACAGCATAAGGAATATAGTCAATGATATTTTAATAACATGTATGGTAACAGACAGTTGCTACACGTGGGGTGAGCACAGCATAATGTATAAACTTATCAAGTTAAACTTATCAGAAGCTAATGTAACAGTGTGTGTCAATTACACTTAATTTTTTTAATTAAAAAAAGACTATTGCTTTTGATTGATACCTCTAAGAATTAAACTACTCAAGCAAAATCTTGATAGCCCAAGAGTCAAGAATGGGCAAGTGCATCAGATTGCCAAGAAGTCCCTTAACACTCAAGGTTTTATAGATTTGTCACACCATATACCTCTGATTTTTAAATTTATGATAGTGCTATGTGGCTATTAAATAGAAAACAAATCATTTTTAATCCTATCTTTTGTGTTATACTTAAATTAAAATGTTTTAAATAAAGATGGCTTTCCTTTCAGAAATGCTGAAAGCAGCATATATGTTGCTGTACATTGAATATTATTTACTATCAACTTCATTTCATTATAAATATAATTTACCAAACAAGAGAATGATCTACTTTATCTAATCCAAAGTGCCAGTGATGAAAATGGAAAAGGCCATGGAAACTTTAAAATTGTATTTGTGGGAATAAAAGTATAAACTAACAATGGACTAGGAAAGAAATAGAACACTAAGGGCATTTTAGCCAAATGAAACACCATAATAGATAAATGTTTAGACATAGCATTCTCGTCTCATAATCATTTCTAACTCAGTGATGCTTACCAGTAAAACAACTTTTATTGAAGCCTTAGTGCAAGCTAGACTACAATTCTGTGTGCAAAAAGCATACATAAGTGCCACCTGTTTTCTCAAAACAATTCACAAATATTTAAATATGTTGGAAACCATTCAGCACTCATGACCTACTTTCTTTCTTTCTTTCTTCCTTTCTTTCTAAGTATTCCTTCCCTAGCTGGAAAAATACCCCGGTAAGGGAAATGTTAGTTATGTTGTGTCTGAAATCTCTGTCCAGGAAAGAAAAAGAATTTGTCACTGATTGTTTTCTCAATCTAATGATGTGTTAACCTAAGAACCCTCTTAAGTTAACTCTAATTAAAGATAGGAAAATGGCGGAAAGCTGGCATGACAGGATGTATTTGTACTAAACTCCTGCTAGCTTATTCTAATGCAACTCTTAACAATAATACTTTGCTAAACTGGAAATGGGCCTAAATTGAGACATCCCTGAACAAAAGAATCACGCTTTTAACTATTTCAAAATTCAACTTAGTTTCACACTCCAATTCCTTAATTAAGTTTACTCAATATACATTGTGGTTAAAAAGTGAGACTTCTTCAAGAACTTGAAAGTAAGAAAAGTATCTGAAGAATTAACCTTTGAAATAGGTACATTATGGGTTGGAAAAGAGATTGGCAAAGTTATCATGAAAAAAAAAATGTTCCCAGGCCAGGACCAATTCAGAGGAAATTTAAAATAAGGTGAACCAAGGCATCCAGATTTATGAAGAAATATTCACTTCCAGGGATTGTCAACCAGGAAAGCACGTGAAAGAGTCAGAGAGGCAAGGGTCACATGCATCTAGTAACACACTGTCCAGAAGAGACCATGCCTGAGGAAAGGAACTAACTTTAGGTATGACCATATCTGTTGTGAGAGTTGTTGCCGGCTTCAGTGTCCTGATACCATAAAACTCTTAGTTCCTGGGGCGCCTGGGTGGCTCAGTTGTTAAGCGTCTGCCTTCAGCTCGGGTCATGATCCCAGCGTCCTGGGATCGAGCCCCACATCAGGCTGCTTGCTCAGCGGAAAGCCTGCTTCTCCCTCTCTCACTCCCCCTGCTTGTGTTCCCTCTCTCGCTGTGCCTCTCTCTCTGATGAATAAATAAATAAAATATTAAAAAAAAAAAAAAACTCTTAGTTCCTTTAATTCTACCTGTCCTGATTATGTGACCAACAACACCCCTTTGACTTTGATCTGTCTTTCCTTTAATGTATCCAGGGGAGATGTGTATAAGGGGAGAATGAGCTGATCGTAGGAACCTGATATGTTTTTGATCCCATGAGGTCCACTCCTTCTGAAACACTGGTGTCTTATTTCATTTCATGCTCCTGCTGGATGGACTACACCTCAGGGTTCAAAAAATAGCCTTGCTTAAAACATGTGTTCAGATTAATTGGCACCAATACCATATTTGAAATGTGTTCACAAGTAATTCGTATTTTACAACACTAATGAAAATGTCAGGGATTTTTAAGTGTCCGTTTAAAAAAAAAACAACTACTAATTTAGAAAGTTCTTCTAGATGCCATACATTGATAAAACACTTTCTAAATATTAGTGCATTTAATTTTCAAAACACTGCCAGTGAGGGTTATACTGTATCCTATAATTAACCCAAATTTACAGATGAGAAAAAGGATATACAGCCACTAAGTAGCAGAGCTGGATTTTGAGCTCAGGCTCTGATTCTGGAGCTAGTGCCTAATGAGGTCTTCAATCTAGATTGTAACAATTATAAGGAGACTATACAATCAAAAATCTCCTCACATACGAAAAGGCAAATTCTTTGTACAAATTGTTAACAGAGTATCTGGCTATTTTTTGTTGAAATCTATTAATTTCTTGGTTCAGTACTTTTTTTCCTAGAAGCAACTTTTAACTGGCATCTTGTAGTCTGAATACACTGCAGTCATTTATTTAATTGAGATCTATTAAAATAAGATGGCTAAGCACTAAACAACACATGTTTTTCAATTAACTGGTAATACATATTTATTTCTCATGTTCATGCTAACTAATATGGCACTGAATGGTTTACAAGTGTTTAAGACCATAATTAATTTACAAAAGTCAAATCTTAAAATATGAAATCAACTTTGAAAAGAGTGACTCATTTCTTTCTTTCTCTTACTCTCTCTATACATACATACACAACTATACTTTTTGAATATGACACAAATTTGATTTATTTTGTAGGAAGAATGGAGTAAGTACTGAAATCAGAAGGAAATACATTTCCTCTCAGAGGAATATTTAGGTATTTACACACTCTAAGTAACATTTTATTTCACAGACCTGTGCCAATTCATAGTCTTCAAACTTCTGTCTAAAGGGAAAACTAATAACGAAGAAGAGATGTGAATCAGAAGCAAGGAAACCCAAAAAGGAAGGGAGAAAGGAAGGGAGGGAGTGTGATGATACTGGGTAAATGTGGATGACTTTGTAGACCTGAAA
The DNA here is from genome assembly GCA_003697995.1 of Taxidea taxus jeffersonii. Classification (NCBI taxonomy): domain Eukaryota; kingdom Metazoa; phylum Chordata; class Mammalia; order Carnivora; family Mustelidae; genus Taxidea; species Taxidea taxus. Next base: position 78,587 of record ML110183.1, on the reverse strand, counting down.
AAATTGGTTCATATTATTTAAAGAAAGATGTTGTAGGAACACAAATGTTTGTCCTTCTCACAACCAGAAAACTTATATTTTTAAATTTGTCTTGCATGTTTCTCTTCAGGGGAGGACAATAACTTAAATTTAAGTAACTCAAAATTGTTTTGCTTGGCATCTACAAAAGCAGCCATTAACAGATAGACACGGGGACCTGAGAAGAAGATTCTATAATGCCTTATATCCCGGTAAAAGTGTCCTGTTGTTCATTAAGCAAACACTACCTTCCAAATGATAACAGGATATCTTAGAAAGTGAGCTCTACTTACAGAGCTATGTATATGCTAACTATCATATGCCATCTGTTATTCTTTACTAAATCTAACACACTTTTGCCCTGATGTGCTTGCACTGTTTGGAAAACGAACACTTACCCATTATATTCAACAATAAAAATGGCCCAGTGGGTGTAATGAAGTAATAAAAACAGTATTCTTGGCAAGTGTTGCCATCACAGTTTGAGATTTTATATTGTTGCTGAGGAGTAATTTCTAAAACAATTACTTGTGGGCAAATATATTAATAATATTCAAATACAGTCAAAGTTGAGAATCAAATCTACAAGATGGGAAATTTGAAGTTCAGACTGACATTCTGTCCATGTTTTGGCATATTCCCTGGGCTCACATTCCACAGCACATATTAATTTTATTCTGGCTTGTGCCCTCTGTGATGATAGTTGCATTTAAGAAGTATAGCAAATAGATTTTTTTGAGGATAGTTCTTTACAAATTTATTTTTTAAATTCTTATATTTGTAAACTTGCTTTCATTTCAAATTAGTGAAAAGTTCTTTTTTGAAATGACTAGAAGTAATTTCTCCAAATACATGTGTTATGGATTTTGCTGTGGTCACTGAACATAATGTCCAGCAGCTACAAGTTCATAAAGCAAATGTTCGTGGGTTTTAAATGATCAAGGTTATATAAATAGCAACCCAAAAATATGGAACAAGTTTGCAAGAACTATCTGAAGTGACTTGATACTGATACACTTAAATATTGATATGTATAAAACTGATCTAGAGAGATCAGTAGAGATAATTCATAGGAATTATCTCATGCTTCTCTATTCCTTCAAAGAATTGCAATCCTTTAAACCCACCCATTCATTAGAAATAATAAGTAATAGGACATAGATAAGGGGCTTTTTTTTTCTATATAGATAGCTCTCCATTCTTGTAATTTTGGGTGGATTCAACTATGTTAAAATAACAAGAACATGACCTATTATTTCATAGTGACTATTTACAAAAGATATTCTACAAATTCTAAAAAATACAAAAAATATTTAAAATTAGCAAAAATTCATATTCAAACAAATTTTTCTTTCAGATTACATGACTCGTTATTCATCTATAAGAAACATGTCCAATTTGGGGGCACCTGGGTGGCTTAGTCAGTTAAGCGTCTGACTCTTGATTTTGATTCAGGTCATGACCTCAAGGTCCTTGGATCCAGCTCTTCCCAGGGCTCTGGGCTCAGCAGAAAGTCTGCTTGAGATTCACTCTCTCTCCCTCTCCCTCTCCTACTGCCCCTCCCCCTGACTCTCTCCAAACATAAATAAATCTCAAAAAAAGAAAAACACCCAATTTTAGTGAAATTGGCAGTATTTTAATTATTGATTTAACATAGTGAATTCACTATGTTAAGCATAGCATTGAATTTTCTTTATAAATACAGGTAGTAGAAGAGAAATCATTTTCTATATTATTAAATGGGTTAGGTAATTATTATTGGTTGGGTTAAGTATATTTTAAAATAGTGTATTATACTGACTTCTTAGGACTATTTTGCTTACTGTGATCACTTACAGGAGTCTCCAGAGCATAATTTTCTTCTAGAGTTAATTCTAGCTGGAAGATATTATATGGGATTTTGTTTTACACAGCTCTCTATAATTTTTAATTCTTTATGCTGATAGTTATTTTTTTTTCAAAAAATCAAGAGACACTAGTAAAATGTGTAGTACTTCCAAAGCAGCCACTAATGAATAAATACTTTTGATGCATAGTCTAAGGAAGTAGGATTAAAATAAAAACTATAATTCAGAGGCTCAGTCAGTTAAGTATTTTCCTTCGGCTCAGGTCATGATCTTTGGTTCCTGGGATTGAACCCCACATTGGGCAATCTGCTCAGTGGGGTGCCCGCTTTTCCCTCTCATTCTCCCTCTGTGTTTTCTCTCTCTCTCGCTCGCTCTCAAATAAATAAAATCTTAAAAAAAAAAAAGACTATAGTTTAAAATATTTCAGTGGGGGAATAAAATGACCCAGAGATTAGTAACACAAGCTTTCTAAAAGTTATACTTTATGAGAAACACATGAAAAATGTAACAAATATCTTAATATCGACTCTCATAGAATCATTCTGAAGTGACATCTCTTTAAAAAATGATTTGTAGATCCATTTATAAAGCAAGATTCTTCCCTTATAGAATTCTCTCCTGTATAGAATTTGATACGATGATAATGAAGTAATTTTCTTCTACCCAGCCACCCTCAAAAGCCTGCCTTCATCTCTCTCCTTTTTCACCCACCAACCGTAGTTACTTGATCCTCGTCTCAGGGTTAGGAGAATGACCCAGGAATAGCAACTCATGACTTACTCTAAAAGAGGACATATGACCCAAAACTGGGTCAGTCAGAGACCCTCTGTGAGATTTTGTGTTCAGATGCTGAGAGGATTATTTTATCTACACTGCAAGCTGTGAGTCTGGTGTTAGCTATTAACAGCCGTTGCTTCCCCCCAAGTGAAGAAATCCTATTGCAGCCTGAGAAAATGAAGCAGTGCTGGCCAGTTTTCCAGGGTTGTTCCCAATGTTGTTAACCTCTCTGTAATCATGCTCTTGTGCAAAAATGATGGTGTGTGAGTCCCGATCTAGCATCATGAGGCATCTAACCTGCATACTCTTAGATCATTAGCTTGTAGGGAAACCAGTCGGCACATTGCAAGGACACTCAAGCAACCCGTAGAAGAGGTACTTATGGCAAGGAAGACACTCAAGCAACCCGTAGAAGAGGTATTTATGGCAAGGAACTGAGGCCTCCCACCAAGAGCAAGCCCCAGCTCCCCACCCATGTGTTTGAAACACCTTGTAAATTGATCCTCCAACCCCCAACAAGAGATTACTGATGTCATGCCAACAACTTGGCTGCAACCTCATGAGAAACCCTGAGCCAGAACCAGCTAGCTAACCAGCTAATTCCAAGCCTACAGAAAATGTGTGAGGTAATAAATATGGTTTTAGGCTGCTAAGTTTTAGAGCAATTTATTACACAGATATTCATAAATAATACTGAAGTCAGTAGAGTCATGATGAAATGAGAAGCCAAAAAGGAAAGAGAATTGTAGCATAAGTGTTCAAACTTAAGGCCTACTTTGCTTGACTTTTTTTTTTTTTCAATCTTTAAGTTACCCAATATCCTTCTCATTTATAAGTGTCAGTAAATTATTTTTCATGCTCAGGTACTTGATTTGGTTTTAGGTCACTTGCAGCTTAAAGAGTATTACTAGGGTTGTTGATGATATGATATGATGATATCCATTTAGGGATACCTCTAATGAACCAGGCATTAGATTAAAAACTTAACTATTCTCTCTAATCCTTTAACAATTCTGCTTTTGTCATTTTTATGATCAGATCATAATGGAGTGCTCTTAAGTACACCGGCCAAGAAACAAAACTGGTTTTAGATGCAGGTCTATTTAAAACTAAAGCCCAAGTTTTTCCACCATGACTCTACAGTTCATATTTCCATCTATGTGGAAAGAGTTTAATATCAGTTAAGGTAGGACTGTTGATATCATTCTACATTTATAAGAAATTATTAGTTAACATAAATTTTAATTCTTAGAAAGTTAATAATACTTTTTTATGGATATTTCAAATTCAACCACTTTAAGGAAGTATTTTATTTGCTTAATGTTTTCTTGTAACATTTCCCCTCCAGGCAGAATTAATTTTCCCATCACTTTGGTCACTTAGAAGTTCATTCCTAAGACTATCATAACCCTTTAACAAGGAGCTTTTATTAATTAGAAATGGCTTTCTCCCTCCAATAGATTATAAACTTATTTAAGATAGTAATTTGACCTGAGCCATTTTTATGTCTTTTTCTATTATAAAATATTACAATCATACCAATTTTGAAATAGAGAAAAACATTAAAATCTTTTTTTTAAAGATTTATTTATTTATTTATTTATTTATTTGACAGATAGAGATCACAAGTAGGCAGAGAGGCAGGCAGAGAGAGAGAGGGGAAGCAGGCTCCGCGCTGAGCAGAAAGCCCGATGCGGGGCTCAATCCCAGGACCCTGAGATCATGACCCAAGCCGAAGGCAGAGGCTTTAACCCACTGAGCCACACAGGTGCACTGAGAAAAAACATTAAAATCTTAATGCAATTATTCTAACACTGCTTTTCCTAAAATTCATATATATGTTAACAGTTATTACATGGAAAATAGGAGATCTAAGGAAACATTGGCTTAGAAAATCTGGGTTAAACAAAGTTAAGGATATTTATTTCCTGCTTGACAGACATATTAGAAACTTTAATGTATAAATTTTTATTGTAACTTTACAAATGAAGAACATAGCATTTGGGACTTTCCTAATTTACTTGGCCACCAAATTCTTTTATCGCAAAGCTTTTGGACCAGCGTCCTATGGAATTTTGTGAATGAGTGCAATATTCCATTACATGTTTAGGGTCTTTGTAATTTTTTCACTCTTCTTACAAATAAATCTATAGTAAAAAAAATCCTTGGATGTTTACATTGTTTTGCATATATTCTGGATAATTTCCTTAAATTATGGTCATAAAGATGTTAAGTACTGCTTCAAAGACTAACAACTTAGATCTATATTGAATCTATATTGTATCTATATTGTTAGATAGGTTCTAAAGTGATTATGCCCATTTTTATACTACAGTGAAGAAGATGTGAGAATGTCAGTTTCATTGAACTCTTGTTAGCAGTAGGTATCATATTTTTGCTTAATTTTGTGAATGAAATAAGTGAAAAGTGATAATACGTAGCTACAAATATTTTGATTTTTATTTTATTAAAGGTCAGACAAATCTATATGTTTTTATTAGAATTTCCTCTTTGTGAAATTCATTTGTATAAAATTTCATTAATTTAAACACCTATGAAACTTTGTATAACCACTGCTATAATCAGCATGTAAAACACTCTAACACCCCAAAAACTCTCTTGAGTTACCCTCTATGTAGTCACATATTGTTACTCCTGGGCAACTACTGATCTGTTCTTTGTCACTACTTTTGTCTTTTCAAGAATGTAATATTAAAGGAATAAAAAAGTATATGTATACTTCTTTGGTGAAGTGTTTGTTCAAGTTTGTTGGCTGGAATTTCCAGAATATACATACCTATAAGATAAAAGATGTCATCTCTGTTTACAGACAAATAAAAAATATTAAACTCAATATAACTAGATATAATCCATTAGTCAAAATCTTATAGATTTGAGGCCAACCCTAAGTGGCAGACTAGATAGGTGGAATAGTGAATTATGTAAGAAGGATATCAAATAACAGCCACCTTAGACATAAATCAATATATTTTGTTTCTAACATGAAAATAAAATAAGCAGACTATAGCAGAGGATGGGGGGTTGGGCAGCACCAAGGACAAGCTGTGCTAACTTTTGACAATTGTTCAGTTGTAATAACCAACACTCACAATATTTTCATCTCTTTCAAATCTTTTCAACAATAGTTTCATAACCTGAATTCTTTTTATCATATTCACAAAAGGGTTATATAAAAGAAATTTGGAGGTTAAAATGTGAAAATATACACACACTATATATTAACATATTCTGGAAACATGACTTTGTTGGCAGGTCCATCTTCAAGGGCATTTAACCTTTGTGGTTGCATGAGGCCTCGCACTCAGGAGGACCTTGTTTCTGGAATTTAATGTTATTGTGGTCATCGTCTTCACATTCTTAATTATGTCTTTGAATTTGTTTTTGGCAAGTAAACTCTATTAGAAAAATGAAGCATATGATAGGGAGGTGGGTGCTCAGGGCTTTGACTTACATGCCACCACTGTGTAGGCCCAGGATGAGTCCTTGGATGTCTACGCTCCACTCTGTGGTGCCCAGGCCCAGTCTTCCTCTCCCTGACCCCATATTGTAGGTGCCATGACCTTATGAAAAGTAGAGACAGCCTTCCCTACCCTGAGCTAGGTTATAGTATGTAGGTTCCTGAGGGAGCAAAAGATTTTAACAAATAAAAACACTATGACAGCAGGGCAAGGATAAATAGGGGGAGCACAGAGGATCCCACCCCACCCCCTATTTTAATGCTCACTCATCTTACATTGCAGCCCTATAAAGTCTACATACATGCAAAAGATTTCCCTCCAGTTAGGCTGCTGACACCTCACCTTGCTGGAGCAGAGCCTGATGAGCTCCAACATCATTGCCTACCTCTTCTTCCCTCTTCACAGACAGGCAGCTTCTTCCTACTTCTTTCTGAGGGTAGTTATTTAATGGAAGCATAGTTTCCTCTCCCTCATCTTAGAAATGTTAATGAACAGTCAAAACAAAATATGTAAATACAGACCAGACCAGCCTTCGTAAATAAGGGTATCAGCTTAATAATAGGCCATTCTCCTGGAGGAACTTTTACAAACAGAGTATGCTCCACTTGCTACACCAGAACACAGGTGCTGAAGAAAGAGGACATTTTTTTAAATCACAAGGAGAAAAGTTTACCCCACTTAACATCCATAGACAAGAGAATTAGAAGGGTCACTTGCCAGAAAACTGGAAGATTCCCCTCTGCCATCCCCATCAAATTTATATACATGAAAATTGCTTTATGATCTTCAGATATGACACCAAAGGCACAATCTATAAAAGAAATAATTGATAAACAGGACTTCATTAAAATTAACAACTCCTGCTTTGTGAAAGTCCATGTCAGGAAATTGAAAAGACAAGCCACAGACTAGAAGAAAATATTTGCAAGAGATAATTATGAGAAATAATTGTTATCTATACTATACAAAAACAAAAATCCTTTTCTAAATAAGTCTGAGTACTTATCTGATTATTATCAGTAGACCCACTCTTTACATGTAATCTTCCAATTATTGCTTAAATAAATTAAAGTAATAAAAGAGCAAATATATATAAATTTATGTATATCCACCCACATACATACATGTGGATACGGATATACACATACATGTGGATATGGATATATGTAAATTATGTGTATGTATATGTGTGTCTGTGCTTGTACAAAGAACTCTTAAACCTCAACAATAAGAACCCAAACAATCTGATTTAAAAATGGGGGGCACCTGGGTGGCTCAGTGGGTTAAAGCCGCTGCCTTCGGCTCGTGTCATGATCCCAGGGTCGTGGGATCGAGCCCCGCATCGGGCTCTCTGCTCTTCAGACAGCCTGCTTCCTCCTCTCTCTCTCTCTGCCTACTTGTGATCTCTGTCTGTCAAGTAAATAAATAAAATCTTTAAAAAGAAAAAAAAAATGGGCCAAAGGCCTTAAAAAATATCTCAGCAAAGAAGATACACAGATGACAAGCATATGAAAAGAAGCTGTATGTCATATATCATCAGGAAAATGAAAATTAAAGCAACAATGGAACCTCTCTATGTACCTATTAGAATGGCCAGAATCCAGAACACTGACAACTCCAAATGCTGGTGAGGATGTGGAACAACAGGGACTCTCATACATTGCTGGTGAGAATGCAAACTGGTACAGCCAATTTGGAAGATAATTTGATGGTTTTTTACAAAACTAGATATACCTTTCCCATTTGATCCAGCAATCAGCTACCCAAAGGAGTTGAAAACTTATGTCAATGCAAAAATCTGCAAAGCGATATTTATGGCAGCTGTATTCAAAACTACCCAAACTTGACACAACCAAGATATCTTTTAGCAGATAAATAAGTGGACTATGATATATCCAGAAAATAGAATATTGGTTAGTGCTAAAAAGAAATGAGTTATCAAGCCATGAAAATACATAGAGGAACCTTCAATGCATATCACTAAGTGAAAGAATCCAACCTGAAGAAGCTACATACTACATGATTCCAACTATATGACATCCTGGAAAGAGGCACAACTATGGAGAAAGGAAAAATATCAGTGGTTACCAGGAGTTGGATGGGGAGTGAGGGACAACTAGACAGAGCACAGAGGTTTTGAGGGGCACTGAAAATACTCTGTATAATATAATAATGATAGATACATGTCATTATACATTTGTTCAAACCCACAGAATGTACAAAACTAAGAGTGAACCATAATGTAAACTAAGGACTTTGGTGATCATGATGTATCATTGTAAGTTCGCTGATGATAGACAATGTGCCACTTTGTTAGGGGATGTTGATAATATGGTGGGCGAACGCATGCGTTGGGGCCGGGAGTACATGGAAAATCTCCGTACCCTCACCTCAATTTTGTCTTAAACTTACACTTGATCTAAAAAATAAAGTCTTTAAAAAAAAATACTATGAAGACTGAGTGAGAAACCATGAAAGACAGGGACAAGTTTTATTTTAGTTCACTAAATGTCACTTTTCTCCTGCTATTTGAACGGGAGACCTGTTTTTCTCATTTTGTACTGACCCCAGATATCATATGCAGCCAGAACTGTTTGTTGATAGGTGTTTTGCAAATATCTTCTACCAATCTGTAGTATGCCTTTTCATTCTCTTAACACAGTCTTTTGCAGGGCAAAGACTTGAAGTTTTGATGAAGTGGAACTTACCAATTTATTCTTTAATGGACTGTTTCTGATGTCATGTTTTAAAACACTTATCTTGACCCAGTTCATAGAGATGTTGCATAATTTCTACTAAAAGAGGGGTGCCTGGGTGGCTCAGTGGGTTAAGCCTCTGCCTTGGGCTCAGGTCATGATCCCAGAGTCCTGGGATCAAGCCCTACATCAGGCTCTCTGCTCAGGGGGGAGCCTGCTTCCCCCTCTCTCTCTGCCTGCCTCTGCCTACTTGTGATCTCTCTCTCTGTCAAATAAATAAATAAAATCTTTAAAAAAATGTTTCTTCTAAAAGTTTTATAGTTTTATATTTTACCTTTAGAGATCTATGATCCAAATATTATTAAAAATTTAATGCTTTTAATCTATATTATTTCTTTTTTTTTAAGATTTTATTTATTTATTTGAGAGAGTGAGAGAGAGCAGGGTGGGGGGCCGTGGGAGAGGGATAAGCAGATGCTGCATGGAGCGTGGAGGGCTACCTGGGGACTTGATCTTAGGACCCTGAGATCATGACCTCAGCCAAAACCAAGAGTTGGATGTTCAATCACCTGAGCCACTAGTTGCCCCTAATCTATATTATTTATTCTCAAGAGTCTCTCCCCTCTCTTTCTGGGACTAGACTTCCACCATTAGAACTTTTCTTGGTGAACTATATATCTCCATCTTGTTTTCTTTGCATTTTTACAATTTTGTTTTGTACCAGGGATTTATTACAGATGTTTCTACTGAGTTGTATGGCAATTAAAAAAACAAAATCAAAACCTCTCTTCAGCTTTGACCAAATGTCTGGTGACTCCATCTATTGAGCTCTTAAACATTATGTATTTCAGTTATAGAATTTGAGTTTGACTTAGTTTTATAGATCCTAGTCCCTTGGCGAAATTCCACAATGTATCATTTATTTTCATTAACATATTGACTTCAGTTATATTTTATGCCTCCAGTATCTGAATGGTCTGTGGTCTATGGCTCTACCTTTTCTCTTGGTTTTTGGTAACTTTTCTTGATATACTTGAAAAATTTTATCAAATGGTTGGAAATTCATATAAAAATATATAGGGGCTTCAAAAGATGGATGTCTCCTTCAGAGATTACTTTTCCTCTGGCCTTGAACTAGAATTGAAGCAGATCCTCTTGACTCAATCAGAAAATGATATGACAGTCCAGACTTTTGGCCCTTACTTGCAGGGAATAAGTCTTCAGAAGCTTCAGATGAAAGGGGGGTGTTTACCCCAAGTTTCCCTCCAGACCATGAATTCCCCTGTTTGTGTCCCAGTTCTGTGGCCAGAAGCACTCTTTAGAATTTCAGCCTCTCTACCTTCATTCTGTTCTGTTTCTGGGACTCATGACTCCCCACAGTTCAGGATTAGACACAGGTCTTGATGAATAAAAGATTCTTAAAATACCTCTCTCTCCTGTTTTTGATTTCTTCTTCTCCACAACCTTGCCTCCAGAGATCCTGTCTTTCTTTACTGTGTTCAAATTTCAAATAGACTTCTGTTGTGATTTTATGTTGCTTTCACAGTTGTGCTTAAAGGGAAGATTGGCTTGATATAAACTACTCTATTATAGTCAGAAAATGATACCTACTTCTGTATTTTACCTTATATATTTATGTGGTGCTATTCAACAAGTATGTATTCATGAAGTACTTATATATAATTTGTAAAGGAAAGTAAAATGTTTTAATAATCCAGATTAAAATGCTGGGGAAGAGACACAGAAATTGTGCACAGAATCCCAAAGATATGAGAATTTTTAAGCAAAGATACACAAAAGAGAACCAGAACGAATGAAGAACTCCTAATATCTGGATTTGACAAGCTCACCTAGTAAATTTAAAAAGTAAGATTAAGTTTAAAGATAAGAAAGAGACTTTTACTGATGTCACATTTAGAAGCAAGAGGACAATAATACTTCCAATTTACAATGTCGAGGCAATCACTGATATTTGCAGCAAGAACATATTAAGTTTGATTTGTGAAAGGACATTCAGTGAGAGATAGTTTTAGGATAATTAATGATCTGGTACTAAGCATACTGTGAAATAGATTTCTAAGTCTTTTATACATAGGAGATAATTGATGAGTCCTTGTTTTGTAAATACACCTTCAGAGAAGAGATATGGAAAATGAGAAAGGAGTTAGTTTTGTTGTATTATTGAATTGCAAGTGTTTGTAAAGCAAGGGAATTTAAAAACATTTTTTCAACAAAAGCATTGCTTTGTCTTGGCATGCTTAAGATCTCCTTTTAGACTTTTTATATTGTTTTTCTCTCTTATATCTCATGCTAACACAAAAGTAAAACAAGTGACCACATACTTGTATTACTATTGTTAAAATATAGACATGTCAGACAAGCCTGGTAATAAAGCACACATTTAATATAAAAGCAAACAATTCAACAAATAACCTTTCCTGAGTCTTCATTTATGAGAATGTACTCCATCATTAACTTCCTTTTCTCAAGTTAGATTTTACCATTTCTTTTAAATAGAAAATGGTGGTTCCTAAATTTCCTGCATTGTCTTGTGCTTCTTATTAATTGAAGGAAAAACAGAATAGAAACTTCCTGTCGGTATACATTTCAATAAATCTATCTTCTTTAACATCTGTAAAAGTATAAATTTACACCATCTACTGCTCTTAACACATCTCATGATTATCGATCATTACACGTACCACTCCTCATTGACTAGATCTCACATGTTTTGCTTCTCTCCAATTTCTGAAAATCCTAGAATTTCTTAATTCTGAGATTTGAAAAAAAAAAAAAAGCAAAAAACCAAAACTAACTACACACACACACACAAAATCACAGTCCCACAATCCCATCTCCACATTCTTTTTGTCATTTTATGGTCTAACGTGATTTCCCTTTGCTTCTCTATCCCTTTGTTTCACCAAGCTGTAATTGTCTGCCCAATGTAGATTACATTTTACATCTCAGATCAGAGAAATGTGTGGAAAGAAATGCACAAGTTATAAATAACACAATTTGAATGTTTTATTCAATGCATACTTAAATAGGCAGCATCATTAACAACAATGATTGACAATAGGCTGAATGCAAGAGCTATCCAAAAAGGGAGTGTTTGTCCCTGAAAAATAATAAGATGCTAGGCCATGGAAATATTCAAAGTTTAAAGTTTCACTTGGCAGGTTCTCTTAGTCAAGGAATTAGACTTGCTGACTTCAGATTTGGCATTATTATAAAAGTGCATAATGTACACTGAAGAAGGGAAAAAAGAAGGGAACAAGCAGATGCACATTATGACTACTGGAGAGAAGCGATACTCATCCGAGAAGACATGCTTATTGTTATCCTCATTGTTCAGATGGGAACGTGAAGCCAAAAACTGTAAGTAAATTTCCTAAAGTAAAAAATTAAGAAAAAAAACTTTTTAAAGCCAGAGTTTTGACTTAAATGAGATATGGCTAACTGTAAGGCCAAAAATTGAAGAGAATTAATATATAGTTAACCAAAGATATGCATATATGTGATATATAGGCAGAATTTGTAGATTATACTTTAAATAGGAAAAAGGATAAAATGTGGAGTTTTATGGAAACTGAAATAAAAACAAAAGCTAATAATATTTATTTAACACTATGGATATTTATTATATGCTAGAAATTCTTTTAAAAGACTTTACCTGCCCTGATGCATTTAATCATCAAAGAAACCCTATAGAGTATATACTAGTATTTTTCTGATTTTATAGGTAAAGACTATATAGAAAGAGGTCACAGAAAGTTCCAACCAGATCATACAATTAGAATATGTTACGAGAGAGAGCCTGCATGGCTCAGTCGGTTAAGCATCTGCCTTCGGCTCAGGTCATATCCCAGTGTCCTGGGAACAAGTCCTGTACTGGGCTCCCTGCTTAGTGGGGAGTCTGCTTCTCCCTTTACCCCAGCCCCTGCTCATGTTCTCTCTCTCTAATAAATAACATCTTTTTTTAAAAAAAAAAAGAAGAAAGAAGCTGTTCCAGTGGGAATGGGAAACTCCAGAATCCATGCCCTGATCTTTATACAGAGAATTTACATTGATAAGTTTCATTAGGAAATTAAGGGAAAAAGGTCATTTTTTATTCAGCTTTAATCTTGGCAATATGTTAGAGTCAACTAAGATGTTTATAATAAACATTTGCTTCATTCTCATTCCAACTCTTGAAATTTAACTAACATCCAAACACTGTTTTTCTACTCTTCTGTCCATAAAAGGTTTTCACTCATATATGAAAAAGGAATATGTACAAGTGGTCCTCCTGATAAAAGAAATATGAAATCGGGTGCACCTGGTGGCACAGTTGGTTAGGCATCTACCGTCAGCTCAGGTCCCAGGGTCCTGGGATCCAGCCCTTCTTCTGGCTCCCTGCTCAGGAGGCAGCCTGTTTCTTCTCTCTCTGCTGCTTCCCCTGTTTGTTCTCTCTTTCTCTCTCAAATAAAGAAAGAAAATCTTTTAAAAAATGAAATATAAAATCATTTTAATTTTATAATTTTGACAACAGAATTATTTTTACAGTTTTCCTTTGAACTTAAGTATAAAGAAAATCAGTTACTCAGTTACTACATAGGAAAAAACAATTACAACAAAAAAGTGGGTTAGATGAATTGAGATACAAGATGAGTCTTCAAAGGGCACCTGGGTGGCTCAGTCCGTTAAGCATTATACTCTTGGTTTCAGCTCAGGTCCCAGTCTCAGGGACACTAGTTCAAGCCCTCATTAGGGCCCCACACCTGCAGGTCAGGCTCAACACTCAGCATGGAGTCAGCTTGAGGTTCTCACTCTCCCTCTCCTTCTGTCCCTTACTCACCCCCTTGTGATCAGTGTCTTAAAATAATAAAATAAAATAAATCTTTACAAAATTTATTTAAATATCCTCTTGGAGATTTTTATACCAAAAGTCTTTCTTCCCGATTTGAGACCAGCAAGCTGGGGACTGATCCAGCAAATTTCAGAGTGATTATTTACTTTCTCTCCAAGTTTTATTTATTTATTTTTTTAGATCTATACAATAATAGTTAACTACAGATACTTTACAGGTGTGATAGAAGGATTGACTCAATTAAAATGCAGCCCATAAGAAAGCTGATGGCAGAGCCTACCAATTAACTCGACTGAAAGCATTTTTCCTGGTTTCTGCTAGTGATGTGATAAAGATCTTTGGGAAAAGTTGGTAGCACATCTTCTGAGGGAAGAGTTCAGATTCAGCCATGTCTCCTTCATCTCAAAAGCAAGTGAAAGGACTTTTCAAAGAAATGGTAGCATAATCTCCTGATGCCACCCAGGAAGGTGTGTCTGGGTTAGGTAAGAAACAAACAAAGGCTTTAGGTCCTTGAAACTGCTTATTGTACAAGACAGCTTTCTGATAGGTGTTATCGGCCACCAGATGAGCAATGGTCAGCAGTTTCCAAAATTTACAATCTGGCAAAACCAAGGAGACAACCGAGTTGAATCACAGCTCTTAGAACTGTAAAGGCTCCTAGAGAATCATATGATGACCTTGAAATGAGATCCCGGGGAATCTTTGTCGCCAGTTTTGTAATGTTTGTTGCCAGTTTATAGTTTCACTTATAGATTCCAAGGTGATCCCCACTTTATGAGACTATAAATGTTAAGTGTCTCAGTCTTTGATATGGCCACCTGGAGTCATTGACAATGGTATTATAATGGAGAAGCAGAGGCCATAAAAGCATCCTGTTTCTCAGATCCATTCAGTCAGCACATAATATTTAGGCAAGGCACAATGTGAACAAAACACTCTGCTATCTATATCTTGGGATAGTTACAAGAAGAGCAGACATGACATATTCCCTTGAAAAGTTTACAGTTACAAAACAGAAACTTCCTATAGACATGTCACAAATACTCCCATTCCTGTTTAGTCTTATAAATACAAATGAAATAAACTGTTAAAATAAACCTACTGGTGGAGCCTAGTTAAAGAGACTGGCAAGCACAGTAGGAACTGATTCAACTGTAGAGTAGTATACCAACACTTCAAAGGCATTCATATTTAGTAAAACTATTGTGTATATTTCATTATTAATGCTTCTAAATTCCTCTATCCCACATCTGGTTTATGTTATTTATATTAGCATATTTTTATAATAAAGTTGGTTTGAGGAGGGAAAATATAAACATGAACTATAAGGAAAGCATGTTTTCTTTCTGTGCACTAACAACACATTTTTCCCCTAAGATTATTCATCAGAAGTATTCTTGCAATAATTTTATTCCTTTACATTTATTTTTGAAAACTCCACCAAGATATCAAGTTATTGGTACTCTGTCATAGTGATTTGTTTCTTTATTATTATTCACTATTCATTATTATTGTTTATTATTATTCATTAAATTTTTTTAGAGAGAGTGCAAGTGGGGGAAAGTGTAGAGGAAGAAGGAGAGAGAATCTCAAGCAGGCTCTATGCTCGGTGTGGAGCCCAATGCGGGGCTTGATCCCACAACCCTGAGATCACGACCTGACCCAATACCTGACTGAGTCAGATACCTGACTGGGGTGCCAGGTGCACCCCAATACAATCTTTTTTTTTTGAGTGAGAGGGAGAGACTACCACTATGATTGTGTGACTTTTACTTGTGATTAATCTTTAATAGAACAATCATTTCTTCCTCTTTTTGTCTTTCACTTAACCAAGCAACAGTACAGACCCACACACAAAAGTCAACTAAGGGTCAATATGGACATAATGAGGCAATTATATATTCAGCCTTATCACTGAGAGGGTACAGGCATAAATACTCACTTTGGAAAACCAACCTTTTACCATAGCAATGGGACATACATAATCTCTGAACTGAATTTCTAGATACCTTAAGTACTCCTTTGTCCAAAATTATATCCATTCTTATTCAATTTAAAGTATCATATTCTTTCTCGATCATATTTCTTTAAGTACCAAGATGTTTTGAAAGAGAGAAATCTATAGAAAACTAAAGAGGTAGTTTAAAATTATTTGTATCAGCTAAAACCTGGGAAAAGATCTTGTGGAAGTGAAAGAATGAGTCACAGAGTGGTAATTGCTTGCTGTGCTTAACACTCATTGAGACCTGCATTAATAATCAGTAAGATGTAGCTCCAAATGTTAAATACATGTCATTCTTTTACATTGATTAATATCTTAAGTCACTAATGTTATAAAAGGGACAATTTTTTTCTACTTCAGAAAGCATAAAAATATAATGAAATTGGGCTCCTGGGTGGCTCAGTGGGTTAAAGCCTCTGCCTTCAGCTCGGGTCATGATCCCAGAGTCCTGGGATCGAGCCCCACATCGGGCTCTCTGCTCAGCAGGGAGCCTGCTTCCTCCTCTCTCTCTCTCTGCCTGCCTCTCTGCCTACTTGTGATCTCTATCTGTCAAATAAAATAAAATAAAATATTTTTAAAAAATATAATGAAATTTGTGTAATAGTCCTCTACTTGTATCTCTGAAGTAACAGAGGTATCTACAAGCGAACTGGAAATTAATAAAGTCTAATTATACATAATGTTAATGAGCATAAGGGGTTAGTCAGATAAAATATATATATTGATCACTCAAAGAACTAATAAAGCTGAAAAAGAAGAAAATGTATGTATGCTAAAATACCATAACAACTCAAGAGATAATTTAGTTTAAGAAAAAATTTTCTTCTTGATCTCAGGAAGCCTACAACCCATTAGAATGAAATGGATATGAGTAAACATAAAATCAATATAAATAATGTGCCTGACATATTTTTATTATGCATATTTTTTTAGACATTAACTTTTGTCAATACAGAAAAGCCTACTAAGAGGTAGTTTAATTTTCCCCTCTCTTCCTTTCCCCCTCCCAAACCATCTTCCTTGACCCAAGTCATACTTGATGCTCTACCCATAAGGAACAAAAACTTTTTCCCTCATACTCTGGAACTATGGACTTGAAAGAAGACCAATATGCCCAGGGCCAAGGGAGGCTGCCCCAAGATGAGCCAATTTGGCATGAATATTATTTTGAATTAAAAGTAATCAAAACCCAGCAGATGCACTAACAGCTCTCCTCCTGGTCCTCAAGAGACTAAATTTACATTGGAAAGGAGAGCTTTTGCCAGGAAAAGAATTATTAATAGACACTTCCCTTTACCTGTGAAACTTAACTGGACAATAGAACAACCTTTATTTTTCAAAATATCTTTCACCTTCCTGCTAATAGCTGTCCTCCTCTTCCTATTCTCAGACCTATCCCACTCCTTAGTTCATATAAGCTTCATATAAGCTCACTGTCTTTGGAATCTCACATGTGTGTGAATTCCCTGTACATATGTTATTAAATTTGACTTTCTCCTGTTAGTTTGTCTCATGTGGATTTCATTCTAAGTTCAGCTAGAAGGACTTTGAGGGACAGAGGAAGGTTTTCCTCCCCAGCAATCCAAAGGCAATGCACTGAATTATAAATTTACTAAATATCAATTTCATCAAATGAACAATTTAATAAAATTATAAAGCTCACTCAATTATAAAGCTCATAAACATAATATATTCATTCGATATCTATTGAATGTATTAGTATTAAAAGAATGATATTCCTTAAAATGATTTTGGTAATAGACAAGTTTGAAATTGATTCTTTGGTGAACTGGCTTTTGGTAAATTTTTCTTTTTGACAATTGATCTTAATAAATGGACTTAGATCCTAAAATGTACCTCTTTCTGTATGGGTTTCCCCAACTTTCTCCATCTGACTAATTTCTATACATCATTTAATAGGCGGCTTGTGTCTCACTGCTTTCCCAGGAAATCATTTGAGTCTTCCAAAACTCCTCTGTACACACAGGTAAAGAAATGAATTCATATAAAGTGTTTTCAGAGTTGTCAACCCCAGCAGATTATACATTCCTTAAAAGAAATGACTGTATCTTACTCATTGTTATAACTTGAGCACATACCAGATGTCCATTAAGCATTTGGTGAATGAATCAATATTCTTTAATGTTCACAATGATTGGAAAATCAAGTGGATATATTTTTAAAATATTTATTTATTTATTTATTTGAGAGAGAGAGAGAGAGCACAAGCAGGGAGGAGGGACAGAGGGAGAGGGAGAAGCAGATTCCCTGCTGAGCAGGGAGCCCAATGTGGGACTCTATCCCAGGACCCTGAGATCATGACCTGAGCCAAAGGTAAATGCTTAACTGACTGAGACACCCAGGTGCCCCAAATAAATGTCTTGAATGTGTAATTTCAGTAGCCACTCAGCTCACTCTAGTATCCCAACCCTTTAGATAATCTGGTTCCCTAGACTTTCTGGCAGTCAGTGGATCATGTAACTTCACCCCAGAGATGGGAGTTCATCATGTCACAAATGGGCAGCTGGCTTAAACAAGGATAATCTAATTCTCTCATGTTAGCTTTTGGAATCTAGATTCAGAGAGTAGACTTAGAGTTTCATTTGGTGGTTGAACTAGAAGGAGCAACAGTGTATGTTTTTTCTGTATTTGATACCAAGAAATCAAATCTATAGAGAAAGGAGACTGCTGCTTTGAGGCAGAACTCGGCAGCAGGAAAAATCACAAGAAATGGCAGGAAAACAAACGGTAATGGAAGACAGGTGTAGAGAGAGGGGGTGTTGGCAAGAAGTGTTCCAGTGGTTCCTGAGTGTCATGTATTTCTTGGGCCCACTTTTACAGGGACACGACTGAATTTCTTGTACTAGAGTCTATAAGATCACACTATATATTTCCAACAAATTCCTTCACTTCATGTTTCCTTTCTAAATCTAGACAGACTGTTTTTAATTCAACCAAATGAGTCCTGGCTCTGGTAATGCATACCTAAGCAGTGTTCCATTCATAATTCTCCAATTTTCTCTGCCTGAAAATAATCTTGTAGATATAAAATTGATAATTGATATAAGATTGGTGCATAAATGGTAATTGCCTAAGATACTGTGGCAATAGAAAAGTACTTTAGCAGCAGTACAATATGTAGCTTCCCCTACAAAAACCTGTATTTTCAATTGTGAATACAAAAAAGACCTGACAATCTCTTGTTCAGTTATTCCCAGTGGGCTGCAAAACACAAAGGAAGAAGATGACAAGATGGGTAGAAGACAATGAACCATCAAATATGACATCATGCCTCCTGCTCACCACAGCTCAGTCTTCACTCTAACCATCTATCAATTCTTGCTCCACAAAAGGGCAAAAACAACAACAAAACTATGCTTCTATCTTTTCATGCCATCTTACTACATTTCTATATGTATATGTCTTCCTGTAATGATTTTTATATCAGGAAGATTGAGAAAAAAAAGAAATTGATTAGTCTAGATCAAGTGGCTCTGATCCACCTGTTATAAGGTAATAAACCATTGACCTTTTGGAAACACATTAGTGATGTTTCACTTAAGAGAGTCTCTTTTCTTGAAACCAGTAAGTCTCTAAAATGTCAGGCTTTATTCCCACATTATTAAACAAATCAGCCTTAATATGCTTCTCTTTCAAGTGACTATTTTAAATAAGTCAAAAAGGCCATTTCTAATGTCAATATAAAGATGATTTTGGTGAGAAAATGTGAAGGCAAATGAAAGCACATCTTAGAGTTAAGTAATGTATAATGCTTGTTTTCTTTTTATAATTAGAAAAATAAAATGAGGGCAAAGCTAAAAGTAGGGCTACAGTTAGTATAGAATTATCTGAACTAAAAGCATTCCCTTGTTCTCTTATTTATAGCCTTTCTGAGAAGAAATCACTAAGTAATACTTAATTGTAAGATACTGGGCTAAGATGCACATCCAAATTAATTGCATTAACTAAAGTGAAAATAACAAAATGTGTTAATTTGGAACGAATGAAAGACTTTTTAAACATAATGATTAGAGTGCATTTTTTTTGGAGGTAGTGAGTAAGATGCTAACTAAAATCTTTTTTAGCTTCTGATAAATAGGTTAATTTGTGGAAGTTAGTAAATCACATTCTTTTCAGAAAGTTCCTTCACATGGAAAGGACATTTCTGAAGGAATAGACATAATACAGAAAACTAGTCAGGTAACATAATAATTGGTAGATTATAATAATATCACAGTTTAGCTTGGTAATTTGAGAGAGGAGTTGAAAAATATTTTCCAGGGGTGCCTGTGTTCCTCAGTCTATTAAAAGTCTGACTGGGTTTTGGCTCAGGTCAGGATCTCAGGGTTATGAGATTGTGCTGTGTATGGAACCTGCTTTGGATTCTCTGTCCTTCTTCCTCTGCGAGAGCCTCCCTGTCCCACCTTCTGACTCTCTCTCTCCAAAAAAAAAAAAAAAAAAAAAAAAAAAAAAACCGAAAGAAAAATATTTTCCATAAAAGGCTAGATAGTAAGTATTCTAGGCTTTGTGGGTCACATACATTTTCTGTTTCATATTCTTCTCTCCCTTTTTTGTTTCTATTTGTTTGTTGTATTTATAAGCTTTAAAAAATGTTAAAAACCATGCTCAGCTCATTAGCAGTAAAAAAAAAAAAAAAAAAACCCAAAAAACAAAAAAATAAAAAACAAGCCACAGACTGACTTTACCCAAGTGGGCTTTGTTACTCTAAATCAAATGGGGATTTAGTTGTCACGTAACCAGACAAAATTTTCCTCTGGAAGTAGAATACTTCCTATGTGTATCTCACATTCACACTGGCTCCTAGTTTTAAAAATGTTAATTTATGGTTGATCACCAACAAAGCACTGGATAGGCGGTAATTCAGTCTTAGATACAGTATTCAAAATTAGTATGACAAATTTATTTCACTATACCCATTGAATTATAACACAAAGTAGAGAGTGATGGATATTATAAGGAACCCTCAGGTGATTGATGCTGGACACATATTGTTCATTAGGTCACTATAACTCCAAAAAGTTTCAGAGGACAAATTTTCCATGGAGCAGATCTTACCAAGAAATGCAGTCTCATAGGCACACCAGAGATGAGATTAACATTAAGTAAAATCACAAGAGACTGATTAAAGTCCCAAATGTTAAATGTTTATATCTTTGTGGCTTGTGTATTCTCCTATTCTCAGGCAGTTTATATAATAAGCCAATTTAAGAAGAAAAGATTGCTTGTTTATTATGGAATTAGAGGGACTAGTTTGTTGAGTCAGATTTTTCAATTATTAAGAACCAATCCATCAAACGCAGGTAAAAATAGACAGTTCCATGGGTCAGAGCAACTTACTTTTGGACAGAGCTAAGGATTGCTGCCAGTTTTGCTTCTATGATGTTGGGATGTTCTGTTTTCCAAGCAAAATATATTCCTTCTAAATGATGCCTTTTTCTCCCTTTATCCTCTCTTAGTTATCTCCTCTAGTCCTTAAAGTTTAGATAATTTCCTCTGAAACAGATTACATATTTAAGCAGAATCTGACTTTAAACAGAGTCACTCATTCTTATTGTCAAAATAAGTTTTCTTATATCAAAGAAAATATTTTTATTTACCAAATTTCATGATTTGATAAAAAATTTTAATAAAAAATTTGATAGCTTCATAAATATAAATATTCCACATATAATGTACATTGGAGACTTTTATGGCTGTCTTGTTCACAAAACTGCTTTCAGAATAACTGGCTATGGAAATCCATAGAGCGGGAACGCCCCTTTCATTTTAAGTCATGGAAAGGATAGAAGACATTTCTTGATGGCAATGGTACTGGATCTAGGCGTTTAAAGATATGCAACACTGTTCATGGAGACCTAGAAGTGAAGAAGTGAGGGTTTTAATTAGAGGAAAACTGAAGCATTCACCCATATGTGAAAACAGAAAGTAAACACACGGAGAATAAACAATATCTCGTTTTGGTTTTCAACAAGTTCATAAAAGGGATGAGTGTGCAGTATGAGTTGGGAAAGCAGATTGGGAAGTATCATAGAAAAAGCTGACTGTCAGTAGTAAACACTACTTGCAGTTTACCAACCCATTTCTTCTCCCTTTAAAGCAACAGGTGGATGACACTCCCCAGTCACTGTTGCAGTTAGATGTGGCCTTGTAACTAAGATGCAGTCAACTCCAGACCTGGCCCATAAATGCCTCCCATGCCTGGTTCTTCAGTTCTCTTTTGCTTTCTGTGGTCATTTGGAAGTCATATGTTGAAGATGGGTGAGCTACAAAATCACTGCTGGGAAGAAAACTACCTACCAAGAAGAAGCATCTGTCTTAGATTTTCATAAATAAGAACAAAACTTCTACTGTGTTAAACCACTTATATTTTGCTATGTATCTGTTGAAAAAGCTTGTATTGCCTTAATAACCTAAAGGTAATAAAAGAAAAACACCTAAGGACAAGGCATTTGAAAGAGCAAGAGAGACCAGTTAGAAAGCTATTGTAGGGGTAGCTGGATGGCACTGTCTGTTGAATGTCCCACTCTTGATTTTGGCTCAGGTTATGATCTCAAGGTCCTGAGATTAAGCCCCACTTTAGGATCCAAGCTGGTCGTTGAGACTGCTTGGGATTCTCTCTCCTTCTGCCCCTCCCCCTGCTCTCTCTTTCTCTCTCTTGAAGAAAAAAAAAAAAAAAAGCTGTTGTAATATTCTCCAAGAGAGTATACCCCACTCTCTGCTAATTAGAGTAGTGATTATGAAATCAGAGAGGCAGAGAAAATTTGTCAAATACTGCACAGGTAATATCATTAGAAATCCTTCATCATACACATGAAAACTAGCTTCAATAACCTCTTCAACTGTCTGCTGTGTTTAGGTTACTCTCTGCTCCTTCTTTCCAATCCTACCATTCTCCCTGATATACACCGTATATATTTGCCATTACATTATACACTATACAATCTTACGTGTTATAAAGTTTTCAAATGTTTTTAACACAAAAAGTACAAAAATAAATAAACCTCTGTTATGAGTTGAATTGTGTCCCGCAAAAGTCCATTAGTTGAAGTTCTAACTCCCAGTACCACAGAATGTGACCTTATAGAGAATCAGGTGATTGCAGAGTCAAGATGATGCCATCCTTAGAGCAGTCCTCTGTATTTATGCAGCTAGGATATGTTTCAATCAGGTATGACAAGGCTAACAGATCAGGAGATTATTGCTACAAAAGGAGAAGTTTTTTCTCATAGTTCCCTAGAAACAAGAGATACAACATACCATGTAGAACCACACAGAGAAGCACTGGGTCAGGCAAGAGACAGAAAGAGTGAAAAGCATGAATAAATTCTTCCTTGCAGTTTTCAGGGGAAGGAATGGGTAAAACAGGGGAACAGGCTGGCCAGGTTTGGAATTGGCTAGTTTGAATATTTCAGTAAGCTCTGGGGTATATGGGGTTGCCCCTAGTTGTCTGATACCTGCCCCCAGGATGATTAGGGCAGAGTAATATTGCCTCCTGGAATATAAAAACCAGATAGAGAAAGTGGCTCAGAGTATTGGCTCTGGATTGGCTGGTCTATATATCAAAGGTGTGCCTGAATGCAAGTTATTTACTATCTCTAGAAACTAGCTAGCCCTTTGAGGGGCACTGTCCAGGACTGGCAATGCCCCAAGATGTCAAACCATCACAAAATACAGAAAAAAGAAACCATGATTAAGACCAATTTAAGGGGCACCTGGGTGGCTCAGTGGGTTAATGCCTCTGCCTTTGGCTCAGGTCATGTCTCAGGGATCAAGCCCCACATCGGGCTCTCTGCTCAGCAGGGAGCCTGCTTCCTCCTCTCTCTGCCTGCCTCTCTGCCTACCTGTGATCTCTGTCTGTCAAATAAATAAATAAAATAATAAATAATAAAATAAAATAAATAATTTAAAAAATAAAATAAAATAATAAATAAAATCTTTTTAAAAAAAGACCAATTTACTGGTATTTTTGGACACCAATGACTGGTGTCCTTATAAAGAGGGAAATTTTGGACAAAGACACACAGGGAAACAAAGTCTGAAGATGAAGGCAGAGATTTGGGCAATGCTTCTACAAGACAAGGAATACCAGAAGTTGCCAACAAAACACCAGAAGCTAAGTAACAAGCATGGAAAAGATTCTCCTTAAGTGTCCTCAGAAGGACCCCTGCTGACACCCTGATTTCAGACTCCCAGCCTCTAGAAAGACGAAATAATAAATTTCTGTTTTGGACCACCCATGTTGTGATACTTTGTTACTCCAGTCCTAACCAACAAATATAACCCTCAATGTCTTCACACTATATTGTCATTCAGCAAACATTTATTTTACTCCTACCCCCTCCAAAGGAAGCGCTGTGTAAGGTGTTATAGGAGAAATAATCGGGTCATAGAGTCCCTGCCTTCATAGAGTTTATCATCTCAAAGGGGAGAGGAAGGATACAGGCCCAAATCTTTGTTTTGAGGAACTTTCATTAAAAATTCAAAAACTGTAAGAACTCTTTTAAGATTGGTTGTGTCTGGAGAATCAGCACAATGAAGAGGGCCCCAGATCAGATGACCATATTTCAAGGTCTGCAGTAGCAAACTCTGACTTCTGGAAAGTAAACTCCTATTTCTGAGCCTCATGTTCTTCAACTACCATCATGAGAAGGCTGATGTCACCATTTCAGCAGTCAGGGAAATTGGACAAGAGTGCTCTGAAATCTAGAAAACACCCTGTACACTTTAGACATATTATTCTAGCCTCTTACCAACATTTTTTCCTACAATATGATAATTGTTTTCTGAAGTATTGGTTCTAGTAATTTGGTTTAAAAACACTGTGGGGACACTTTGGTGATAGCTGATATATTTTTATGAACTATTTCATTTTTTAAAGTTTTTATTTTAATTCCAGTTACTTAATACGCGTGTTATGTTAGTTTTAGGTATGCAATATAGTGATTCAACAGTTCTGTCCATCACCCAGTAGTCATCAGGACAAGTGCACTCCTTAATCCCCATCACCAATGTAATCCACCCCCCAACCACCTCCCCTCTGGTAACTATCAAGTTGTTCTCTATAGTTAAGAGTCTATTTTGGGGCACCTGGGTGGCTCAGTGGGTTAAGCCTCTGCCTTCAGCTCAGGTCATGATCTCAGGGTCCTAGGATCAAGCCCTGTGTCGGGCTCTCAGCTCAGCAGGAAGCCTGCTTTCCCGTCTCTCTCTGTCTCTCTGCCTACTTGTGATCTCTTTCTCTCTCAAATAAATAAATAAATAAATAATCTTTTTTAAAAAAGAGTCTATTTATTGGTTTGTCACCTTCTATTATTTTTCTCCCTTCACTTGTTTGTTTTGTTTCTTAAATTCCAAACAGGAGTCAAATCATATGGCATTTGTCTTTCTCTGACTTATTTTGTTTTGCTTAATACTCTAGAGCTCCATCCATCTTGTTGCAAATGGCAAGATTTCATCCTTTTTTGTGGCTGAATAATATTTCATTGTGTACATATACTACATCTTTATCATCTGTCAATTGGTACTTGAACTGCTTCCATTTCTTGGTTATTGTAAATAATGATGCTATAAATATAGGTATGCATGTATCCCTTTTAATTAGTGTTCTCATATTCTCTGGGTAAATACCCAGTAGCATCAATCATCTAATTTTAAATTATATATATATATATATATATATAAAATTATATATGCATATATAATTATATATATTATATATATATATTCCTTTGTTAATGTAAAAATGTAACAAAGGAACTCCTATGTGTGGTGAAATTTGTGACATTATCCATTCACATGCTACCTGCAGGAGAACCCTGGTATACAGCATAGTGGGGTATGAAATCAGAGGGTCTCTGGTCTTGGCCTGGCCATATTCTATCCATGTGGCTTTGAGAAAACTCAGATGATAGTCTAGGTAGTTAAACCAGGGCCAAGAAAGGCTGTGATGTTGCAATGAGGTAATGGTGTCTAACAGTGCCTAGAACTGAGCCTGATTCACAGCAAATTCTCAACTAAGTATGGAAATCTTCAAATAGTAAAAATCCTTACTCAAAAGAAGTGACATTCAAAATGTTGAATAACTAGGGCAGGCAGGGTTTTTTCTTTGTACATTAACCATGCTGGATAAATTAAATGGCTTAACTGTGACCCTCGGCTACAAAAATGAAATTCTTAGAACAATACAAAACCCTTCTCATACACATGTACATGCACAAAGTGGAGGACTGGCTTTCATTTCAGGCTCACTGTGGGTGCAACTGTCATTCCCAGAAACTTTAACAGAGGAGTGACCCTTCTTTGGACTACTGCTCACATAGCAGTTAAGGAAATTAGTAGTGATCCAATGCAGCTGATAAGTGATCTTGGACTTGGTCTAACTGCATCAGTTAAGAAGCAGCTGAGGGAAGCTCTACCTCCAGAGTCTAAAAAAGATGCAAGTAGCATCCAGGTCACAAGGAATTTCAGATAAACTTACAAAAGTTATTTTTTCCCATTTTATACAGACAGAAAATTTCATTCACTGAAAAACAGTATTTATTATTTGCTTACTTCTTGCTAGCCACTGTACTGGGCAGTGATGGACATGGTCACTGTCCTAAAAACACTGAAGATGGTATAGTTTACCATATAACCATTAACCAAGGTATATGAAAATGCTTTGTGTTACCCAGAGACCTATTTATTCCTTCCTTTTTGTGCATTCTTTTTTGCTGTGGAATGCTTAACAATTTTCCACTACAAGCCATGAGTGATTATCATTGGCTTCAGAGAGACACAATTTTAACATTACATTAAAGTACAGGAAGGTACTAGATAGGAATACAGTCATATTAGTGCTGCTTTGGTGCTAAGAAACCAGACATCCTATAATTCTTTTAACCTGTGAAGAAAACAAGCATAAGATAAACATAAAAAAAGGATAATTAGCTTGCCTTTTCTGGATGAACTGGAGTTTTGTCATATGAGAATAAATGTTTGAAACACAATTACTAGTCCAAGATTTCTATTAACCAACTAACAAATATTTACAGAGCCTTTATTCTAAATCCAAACATTTAAAAAAAAGTCAGTTATGTGGAAGTTAATGTCTGGTTATATTTATACCATAAAATCATGACTAATTCAAGGAGTAATTTAATCCCATCAATATAGATATAAAGAAAGATGTGTCTATCAGCCTATCTCTCTGTGTACATGGTGTGCATATATATTCATTCAATTATTATATTCATATATAATTATTTCTAGAAGTTTTTGGAGAACGAAGAAAATGGAGCAGTAGTAAGGACTGTAAAAATCTCATGAAGAAGAGGAAGAGGTTGACATTTTAAAATATTTTTTTCTTTAAAATTAGGATGCCTATTTTGGAGTAAGAAAATAACAAATTGTATAAGGAAGAAAATCTACTATACATGGTTTGGCTTATGTTCATTACTCATGCATGGATTCAATATTACATTAGTTTCAACTAAATTCCCTATTTTGAGTATTTAATTTTCTATAAATGTTCCTTGGTTGATTTTAAAACTCCTGAACTATTGGGCATTTAGGTTATTTAAAATGTACATACATACACTAGTGTTCTTTCCCAAAATTTGAGTATCAGGAGAAATATAAGCTGAAAGATTGAAACATTTTTGCCAAACCATTTTCCAATAGCGTGTACCAATTTTCAATACTGAGGTAGAGTATAAATGTAGAACTATTACCAATATTTGTTTAATATTGATACTGAGGTCCAATTTGGTAAGTGTAACTATCTATAATATGCAATGATTTGATTTCAAGAGAAGCTAATTTTTTTTCTTATTTCACTGTCATTTGTGTCTCTTTTTTGAATTGCCTGTTCATATTATTTACCCACTTTTTGATTGGAATGTTTTATTTATATTTCCAAAAGCTTTTCGGATGACAGTAATATTGTAATCTAATTTTTATGTTTAAATATTTCTCCAGAGTTGCTGCTTACCTCTTCTTATATTTTTATAGAATGGAGAGTGTTTATTTAGTCAAAGCTTATGTCATTAAATTATTAATTTCTTTTTATTATTTTCATGTTAAAAATTCATCTCCATCTCAAAATTTAATATTTGCCCATATGTTCTCCCAGTTTTTTATTCCATTTTTTTCACTTCTAGCTCTTCAAATAATCAGAAATTTTTATTTCTATATTAGTTGCTGATGCAGCATCTTAAGTTTTTACTAACTTGATAATTAATGGCTTTTGAGAAGATTTTTTTTTAAGATTTTATTTATTTATTTGACAGAGAGAGATGCAGCGAGAGAGGGAACACAAGCAGGGGGCATGGAAGAAGGAATGGCAGGCTTCCCACTGAGCAGAGAGTCCAATGTGGGCTCAATCCCAGGACCCTGAGATCATGACTTGAGCTGAAAGCAGACACTTAGCGACTGAGCCACCCAGGTGCCCCTCGAGAAGATTTTTTAAGTATAATTTTTATCCAAAATTTCTGTTTGTGCTTTGTGCAAGTTTCATCTGAATTATCTAGTCAGCCATTACCAAGAACTTCTTTTTTTTTTTCTCCATTAAAAAATACATCTTGGAAGTTGTTCCCTAAAATCAAGAAGGCTACTATTCCTCTCAGCTTGACTGAACTTCAGACAATTTTCTTCCTACTGGCTCCTGACCTCACTTTTCTTAGGGCATTTCCCCTTTGAGATGTCAGTCTTCTCCCAGTTTCTTGCCAGTTTTACAACCCAGGACAGTTTTCCCAAGGACTTCAGAGCCATCTCTTTGAAATGTAATCATTAAGAAAAACAGTGCCTCTATCTCTAAGTTGCCATGGTATAGTAGGAATCTAACTTAGATAAGTGCCCATTAACGGACATAGATGGCTTAATCACATTGACCAAACTCCCTGACACCCCACTAATGTCTTCCTGTATATTTGCACAAGCTCACCCAAGTGCTTCAAAACTCTCTCAACTTTGTTTCAATGGAGTTGGGGTCAATCTTCTCCTGTTGTAATAATCTTGATCTCCATTACAACAGTATTGAATAAAATCTTTCTTGCTTATTTAACTCTGCCTGGTATAATTATTCTTTCCTACACATGAGTACAAAAAAAAAAAAACTACCTCTCTTTAACTCACTACAGAGAATTATGTGATATACATGTATTATAATTTAGTATTCCTCTTTTGATGGACATTTCAAATGAACATCCTCAAAGCTTAAGCTACAAGCAAGGCAAATCAATAGACCTAACTCAAAGTATATGGTGATATGCTGGTACTTACTGCAGCTCTCTTTTTGGCTGAGACAGATTATTTTGTCTGTTTCATATATAGTTTCTGGAACTCACTATGAAAAAGTGTTATTCTTAAACAATATCCAATAAATTTTGTAGAAATTTTCTATAAAGGTATATCAGAAACTGAACTCCTCTTTCAAAGTTCTCCTAACAATGTCTCAGATATTTTTAGTTTTTGTTTTTATTTCTATTTACAGAGTTCCCCCTTTTCTATATTTTCATGTGTACTCTAGTCAGGGAAATATAAAGAAGTTAAGCAGCAGAAATCTAGAAATAGGAAAATTCAATTATATTCCACCCCATACACATGTGAGTCAATCATTGATCATATTGCCCTGATAACATTCATTTAACAACCTATTCTCCAGGTAATGCCCAAAAAGGTCATGATTGAATTTTATAGTTATTTTACATTTTAAGAGACTAGGTGGCATCTTTTTAATAAATGATATCTTATTAAATAGCACTACAAATCCATAATCTCTATCAGAAACCCTTATGACTGAATATGATTTGGTACTGAGAATATTTTGGATTTTATAAAGATAATGAGATACATATACCATGTATTATATAATAGTCTCAGCTCTTTCTAGAAAAATGGTTCATAATTAAACACTTCTTCAAATTTTTATTTAAATTTCAGTTAGTTAACATATGGTGCAATACTGGATTCAGGTGTATCATATAGTGATTCAACACTTCCATACAACACCCGTTGTTCATCAAAACTGTACTCCTTAATCACCATTATGTACTTAACCCATCTCCCCATCTACCACCCCTCTGTTAACCATCAGTTTGTTCTTTATAGTTATGAATCTGTTTTGTGGTTTGCCTCTCTCTCTTTTTCTCTTTGCTCATTTGTTTTGTTTCTTAAATTCTGCATAGGTGTGAAATCATATGATATTTGTCTTTCTTTGACTGACGTTTTTTTCTTAGCATAATACTCTCTAGCTCCATTCATGTACATGCAAAAGGCAAGATTTCATTCTTTTTCATGTCTGAGTAATATTTCATTGTTTACATATACTATATCTTCTTTATCAATTCATCAGTCAATGGACACTTTGACTGTTTCCATAATTTGGCTATTGTAGATAATGCTGCTATAAATAAATCTATAGCAGATGCATGAATATTTATACTATGTAGAACAAAGATTTTTTTTTATAATATTGCATTAATTCAAAAAATGGTATGCCACTAAATGAGCTTTGGTAAAAAGAAAAGGTAAAAAAATTTTCTGATTAGGAACATATAGATTTTGGAACTGTAAATAAGTGACCGTGAACCGTACTCTATAGTCCTTTTCCCAAGTTAGAAATCTGAGAGTCATTTTTTGATACTTTCTTCCTCTTTTTCTACTATATTCAACATGATGGTTTTCTACTATATTCAACATTTCCCAGTTATTATTATAATTTTTTTCTGTACTCCTACTACCTTAATATAAATTTTTGTTCCTCTCAATTGGACAGTTATGATTTCTTAATAGTTATTTCTGCCTCTAATCTCCCCAATTTCAATCAGAATTTCATAACAATGACTAGAAAAGTGACCACATAAAACCAGACTGTAAGTATGACTTTAAATTTAAAGCCATTGACTGCAACCAATCCCCCATAAATAAAAGTTCTTGGTCATCTGAATCTCTCTTACATATATTTTTTTTATTTTTTTAATACACTTACTATTTCTAAGTCATAATAATCTTAAAACATTACTTATATACCATTTTTTTCATACTTCTGCGTGTATACTTATGCAGTTGTCTCTGTATGAAATTTCATTTTACCTCTCAATCACATAAACTCTTATACTCATTTAATGTTAAATTCCTAAAGCCCTTACTATCACTTTTCCCCACACACCACCCAACCAACATCATTTCATTATTTTCTATTATACTACTACTACTATACTATACTACTAAATTTTGGGGTTTATATTTTTTTACAGAACTTAATTTTTAATATTTTTTCCATCATAAGTATAGATTATTTATATTTCATATGGACATTATCAGGAAAATGCATTAGTTTTTAATTTTCTTTATGAAAATTAAAGCACTGATTCTCACATATACAAAGTAATCTCGAAAGAGAAGAAAAATAAAAATCTTTTATCTCTAAAATCCAAATATTTATTTACCATGTTCTCTAGTTAGAAGTGTCATGTGCATATGTGTAAGTATATATACATACATACACAAACACATGCATATATAACCATTCATACATGCATTATAGCCATACATAAATATAAAATTTATGTAAATGCACTTAATGAATGAATATGTAGAATATTAGAATGGTAAACTTTTTTCTTTTTTTTACTTTTTTTTATAGAAGCAGAAAAATTATGATGATGAACTTCATGTATCCATTGCCCAGCCCATTTATCAAATCATGGTCAATCACATTACATCTATACCCCTATACAGTTCCTCATCCTCAACCTCATTTATTTTGTTTTTGTTTCGCTGGTTTCTTAAAGACTTTATTTATTTATATGGCAGAGAGAGAGAGCACACACAGGGAGAGCAGCAGGCAGGAGGAGAGGGAGAAACAGATTCCCCACAGAGCAGGGAGCCTGAAGGGGGGGTTCAATCCCGTGACCCTGGGATCATGACCTGAGCTGAAGGCAGATGCTTAACAAATGGAGACACCCAGGCACTCCTCAACCTCATTTATTTTGAAGCAAATCCAAGATATCATCACCTTTCATTGATAAATATGGCCTTTTGTGTGAAGCATTGCTTAGAATGTTAAGACTGAAAATTCACAGAGGCAATTTTGGAAAATGATGATTTAATTTCATTTTGCTTTATATTATAGAGATTTATAATCACTTCAGAACTTCTGAGAAAATAGATTTCTTTGTAGCTGTGTGTTTTTGATCTTTTTAATAAAAAAGATAACTCATTTGTTCCTTTTAACTTGTTAATACAGACATCTTAATGGCGTATAGCGTGCATGGCTGACTGTACCTAAATTACAGAGTATATGTACATAAAACTGGTGCAAAGATTTTTAAAAATCTGAATTTAATTTAAATATAAATTAAATCATTTTTGTGTGATTGATGCAATTTAAGCTTTGTCTTCTTTACTCATCAAAGCCTTTAAGATATCCGTTAAAGACACATCTCCATGACCCAATAGCCAAAGTGAATGCCCTCAATAAATACCCAGAGAAACCACTGGTTTTCTAGAACATTTTCCAAAATTCTTTATACAGATGATTTTGTTAACCACCCTCAACTCTGCTAACCATAGTCCTTCACCACATAGTCTTTGCCAGCCAGCCCCAAATTAAAAAAAGAAAAAAAATCTGGGATGACAGCCTAGTGAATGAACAAAATTTATATCCACTTATTAAAGTCATCATAAAACTACAGGAAGTTCTAAGATCAAATATATTCAAATTAAAGGTTCTTAGGTGCCTGGGTGGCTCAATCAGTTAAGTGTTTGCCTTCAGCTTAGGTCATGATCCCGGAGTCCTGGGATTGAGTCCCATATCAGGGTCCCTGCTCAGGGGAGAGTCTGCTTCTACCTCTACCCCTCCCCCCTGCTTGTGATCTCTCTCTCTCCCTCTCAAATAAATAAAATCTTTAAAAATTAAGGGTTCTCAAGGACAAAGGTCATTTCTTCATATATCTCCATAAGGACAACGACAGCAAGGAGTGGGACAGACAACTTCAGTTTGAACTTGCTTTAGTAAAGCTGGAGTTGTACTGGGCTTGCACAAAGGGCAGAAGAATGGATTAGCTATATGAACTTGGGTAGGCCACTTATACTGCTCTGAGCCTCAACCTTTTCCTCTATAAAAGAGAAATAACAACCACTTTTCACATTCACTATAAGAACCAATGAAAGAATGGATCTAAAAGTACTTTTGCAAATTATAAAGCTCTAAGTAAAATGCGAGTATTATATTTATTATTAGTCAAGTTACTCAGCAATTTAGATGATTGCTCTGTCTTGCTACCCAAATAAAAACCACAGAAGAATTTTTTTTTTTTAAGATTTTATTTATTTATTTGTCAGAGAGAGTGAGCACAGGCAGACAGACTGGCAGGCAGAGGCAGAGGGAGAAGCAGGCTCCCTGCCAAGCATGGAGCCCGATGCGGGACTCGATCCCAGGACACCGGGATCATGCCCTGAGCCAAAGGCAGCCGCTTAACCAACTGAGCCACCCAGGCGTCCCCAGAAGATTTTTTTTTTTAAGTTTTATTTATTTATTTGACAGAGAGAGATCACAAGTAGACAGAGAGGCAGGCAGAGACAGAGAAGGGGGAAGCAGGCTCCCCGCTGAGCAGAGAACCTATTTGGGGCTCAATCCCAGGACCCTGGTATCATGACCTGAGCCGAAGGCAGAGGCTTTAACCCACTGAGCCACCCAGGCGCCCCGACTTTTTTTTTAATGATAATGAACATCTTGAGACCGTTAAAACCTTTTTTGCTGATAGTGTGTATGTAAATATTCAACGTTGATTTTATACACACCAGTTAACAATTATTTGTCCTTTTTGTGTTGT
The DNA here is from genome assembly GCA_003697995.1 of Taxidea taxus jeffersonii. Classification (NCBI taxonomy): domain Eukaryota; kingdom Metazoa; phylum Chordata; class Mammalia; order Carnivora; family Mustelidae; genus Taxidea; species Taxidea taxus. The sequence goes on along the minus strand of ML110183.1, from coordinate 45,082 downwards.
TTTAATCTTTTAGTTATTATCCCGAAAGTCTTCCTTAATGCAATCAGCCATCTTCCAAATTCAGTTTAGTTAGATATGTTATTATTTCCATTTTAAAAGATATTAAGAATTTACTTTTACCACCTCATAATTTCTAGCATAATATCATTTAATGTTTTGAATATAAAAACTATGATAATTAATTTCAGTTCTCTGGTTTCCTATTACCCCTCCTCCAATTTTCCACAAGCAAATATTTAGGCTTTAATTATAAGTGTTCTCAGTTCATTTAAATCAACGTGGGCCAGTAAAAATCATATATAACACCTAATGAGAACTTTAATTTGTTGTGCTTATTTTTTTCTTCACATTTTCTAGATCTGGATTATTTGTTTTAGAAACAGTTGGTAATTTTCATAGGTGTAGTTATAGTTTCTGGCAAGGAGCTACTATGAGCTACTGTGTATAGTGTTTAAAAAAGCAGGCTTTGAAACAAAACTTTATTTCTACGCATACATTTATTTGCTGAATGGTACAACATTGTTAATTTTCCTGGGCCACAAATAATCTTCTCTGTAAGTTGTGGGTAATACTAGTGATGTGAGAGACAAACTGAGGGACTGGGAAGGGATGGGAGTGGGGGGTTGGGTGAGCCTGGTGGTGGGTATTATGGAGGGAACCTATTGCCTGGAGCACTGGGTATGATGTATAAACAATGAATTCTGGAACACTGAAAAGAAATAAAATAGAATGGAAAAAAATAAATAAATATTAAAAAATACTAGTGATTTTATCATAGGGTTGTTGTGAAATTAAACAGAGGTGAATGGGAAGTATGTTGCAGGTTCCTGATCATTAGCAGAACATAATATATTTAACATTAATAAATAGTTTTATGGAAAGCATAGTATGTACCAGCCATTGTGCTTAGCCCTAAATATACTCTAATATTTTTTTAAATAAAATACATGAGACAAAAAATCAAAGATGTCAAGAGTGTATTAAAATAAGGTGAATGAAAAACTTCAAAGTTAAACTGTCTGTAGCTTAATAATTTTGGACTACTATTTGCAAAATTACAAGATATATTAGGTATTTTAATGTAACCTAAATTATCCTAAAAATTTTACTGACTGAATGATTCTTTACTACATGCCAAATTCACTAGAATGAAACCATGTGAACTCAAAGACATTGCCTATTATAGTCACCGTTATTCATTGCCTATCCTCAGCACTTGATACCTGGTTCATAAAATGACCACACAAAAAGTTGTACAAAGAGTGAATGCACTTAAAAAATTACTAAAATCCTGCCTATTCCAAAAACACACAAGGCATTTGCTTAAACATTTTGAGACAATTAAAGATAAACGTGATGAAATTGATTCTCAAAAAAAGAATGAGGAGAACAGATATTCATAATGAGATAATAAGATATAAATAATTCCAATACAGGTAGATTTCAGAGGATGGAAATGTTATTTCAACCATCAAAAAGAAAATTAAACAAAAGATTTTTTCTTTTAACTTATATTTTTAATCTTCACTGGAGTAATAGTCACAAACTTGCCACTTGCTCACCAGCTTGGTATATTTCAGGTTTGTATTGTATTTGAGTGAATGTTTAAAATATCTGACTTTAAGTATCTTCAGTTGATGCATGTATTGTCCATTTTACCTCAAACTCTACCTCTCTATACTCTCCTAACTCATATGGTTTAACTTCAAAAGGTTCTACTGCCATTCTGACCCTGAAGGCATGATAGACAACCCACAACATCTATTAAACAAAGTTTTACAGTGTCTAGCAAAGGATAATTCATGATAATAGGCTCACTGAAAACACATTTGAGACACAGTGATGCACAAGCTAGAAATCCAAAGAAACACTATACGGAAGGGAAAAAGATGTGGAAGAGCATTGTCAGGAAGTCATAGAAAAATCCAATCAAAACTGAGCTATTCCTATTAAAGTGATTTCACTATCCACAGATCGGTGAAGGTTAGGACACTCTCAACTCAACTATTGGGCACTGCTCCTGCTCTAGGGCATGGCAGGCAAATCTACTCTCAGAGACACCAGTATGCCTCTGTTCATAACAGTTTGCCACTTATAGTCATCAGAAAATCTGATCCCTGGGCACCTGGGTGGTTCAGTGGGTTAAGCCTCTGCCTTCGGCTCAGGTCATGATCTCAGGGTGCTGGGATCAAGCCCCGAATCGGGCTCTCTGCTCAGTGGGGAGCCTGCTCAACAATCCCCCATCCCGCCTGCCTCTCCGCCTACTTGTGATCTCTGTCTGTCAAATAAACAAACAAAATCTTTAAAAAACAAAGACAAAAGAAAGAAAATCTGATCCCTGAAAACATGGTTTCTAGTAGATCTTACCATTAAGACAAAGGTCTGATAGATTTCTGATCCCATTAACAATAGTGTATATTTATAATCACAGATAAAATTATGTTCTAAAAGTTTTTTGTCACATGTTCACAATTCTAAATTTCCGATATCATATAGTAAGCATTTCCTCCCATTATTTTTTAAATTCAAAATAGTTCTAATTGAATAACATATACCCGTAAGAAAGAGGACACATATAAACTGGAATTCAATACTACAGGATATAGTAGACACCAGCAGTGCTCAATCTAGAACTTTTCACACTTACTACTTCACTGCACACTAGCCTGATGTCCAATCACCAGCATGTGCATTTCTTTCTAGAGTATTTGGATTCAACACCCCCCAAAACTACTTAACCTCAAATCCTTGTCACAGGTCTAACTCTGAGGGAACCCAAACTAAGACAATAATAGCAAATTTTCACAGTCATCTAAAATGTAGAATTTGCCAGACTTAAACAAATGTGATCTTGTTAATATTTACCAATCTTTGCCTGTAATACTAACATACTCAGTGTTTAGTTTAGCTAAAATGACTTCTCCACAAATACCACTTTTTGGTAGTTTCTATTGTATCTGAAAGAACATGAGAAGGGTTCTTTAAACCACTCCCTCTATTTTTTTTAAAGATTTTTATTTATTTATTTGACAGAGAGAGATCACAAGTAGGCAGAGAGGCAAGGAAGAAGGCTCCCTGCTGAGCAGACAGCCCGATGCGGGGCTCTGGGATCATGACCTGAGCTGAAGGCAGAGGCTTTAACCCACTGAGCCACCCAGGTGCCCCTAAACCACTCCCTCTATTTTAACCCATCTCTGATTCCTATTGAAATTAAACCCTACTGGCTTCTTCCATATGCACAGTTATTGTACCTTCACTGCAGGGTCCAACATGAAAAGAAACTATAAGTGGAATAAAATCTTAACCTGTCTCCAAAAGTAAATGGAAGTAAAAAAAAAAGTTATTTTTATTGCTCATTTTATATCAATGTTCCCTTTTTCAAGTTTGATTCTATATAAAGTAAAAAATCCATCAATTCCTTTTTAACAGCATTCACTTTTACCACAGTTGGACACAAAAATTATAAGCAACATCTCAGCAGTGATAAAGATGCTTAGAAGCACAGAGCTCCAGCATGACCAGTGAAATCTTGGAATCATAAACAAACAATGAGAAGGACTGTCGTTTGAGAAAGCTACACAGCACAAGGGAAAAAAGCTCAGCAGAAATTAGGTGAGTATTCCTGGATACCAAGATTATTGTTTGATAGAGCCATCAAAAGTTATCTTCCAAATCCAACTATTTTTTCTACCATCTATAGGTGAGAAAACACTTTTAAATTGTGAAAACAGTAACCTTGGCAACACATGTGTAATAATTACTTTTTGCTTATTTAGGAATTTGTGATTAAAGTTACCAAGCAGAACATGAATTTCATTTGTTTATGATGTGATGTGTTATGACTTTCTTACCCTAGACAAGCTTTCAACAGTTGCCTCTTTCAAAGTCTAGGCCATCCATTTACAGCATCTTCTCCACAACCTTGTCAGTCAGTTTATTTTCTCTCTACTTCATCTGTCATTTTATTATGATGGTATTAATTAGCATCTGTGTTTTCTCCAAACAGTGCAATGCTGACAACTCCAAAGACCTCAATATTTTCTCCATTCAATTTCCCACATGTTTAGTCATACCTTTGAGCTCATCCTTCCTTGATATATTTCTACTTGCAAAGGCCAAGACAGAGAGGTCTATGCCAGATCTATGCTACTGATAATGTGATTCAAGCACATCAGCATATTGTGGTAGCTTGCTAGAAATGCACATTCTCAGGTCCAGCTCAGACCTACTGAATCAGAACCTGCATATAATAAGACTTCACATTATTAATATGTACCTTAAGTCTTAACAAGTCTTGATATAGGCAATATAGATGGTAATAAGGGGAATTTATGGCTGCTTTTAAATTTTTATGCTAGGGGATTTCATCACTGGATCAGGGTCAAGTGCTAGGGCAGAAACTACCAAAGAAAGGGAGAAAAAAAAAGCACACACCATAGGGAACTCTGGAAGCTCCAAATTAAATAAAAAGATGGGATTAGAATGCAAGGCAACATAGAATTTTTCTGAGGAAGTGCATGTGATTCTAATTACTTAGTTCAAAGAGCCTTTAGAGAATTCTAGTCCAACCCAGGAAAAGCATCAATAGCCAAAGGACCCTATATTAAAGAGAGAACACAGTGGTTCCTAACTTAGGGATCATGAGATTCATCCATTGCTGAATGGATTGGATTTTTCCACATTCTCCACCAGTGTTCCCTCACTCTATTTCCTCTTTTATTCTCTTTATCCATCAACTTTCTGGACTTCTCTTTCCCCTTAATCTAGATCCCAGTGTTAGTGGGTTTTTAAAAATTTATTTATTTTATTAAGTATAACTGACATACATTTAATGTTATATCAATGCCAAGTGTACAACACATTGATTCAATAATTCTATATATCACTCAATGCTGACCACAATAAGTGCAATCATCATTTGTCAACATACAATGTAATTACAATATTATTAACTATATTCTTTATGCTGTATTTTTCATCTCCATGACTTATTTATTTTACAACTGCAAGGTTGTACCTCTTAAACCCCATTACCTATTTGGCCATCCCACGCACCCTCCCACCTCCCCTCCAACAACCACCAGTTTGTTTTCTTTATTGAAGAGTCTGTAACTTTATTTATTTATTTATTTGGCTTGTTCATTTGTTTTTTTTTTCTTAGATTATACACATAAGTGTTATCATATGGTATTCATCTTTCTCTGTTTGCCTTATTTCACTTAGTAAAATACCCTCTAGGTCCATTCATGTTGTTAAAATGACAAGTTCTCACTCTTTTTTTACAGCTGATTAATATCCCATTGTATGTATACCACATCTTCTTTATACATTCTTTATACATTCATCTATCGATGGAATTTGGTTTGCTTCTAAGGAAACCCTCATGAACTGTAGGCGGAAACACAAATTGGTGCAAACATCATTGGTTCCTCAAAAAATTAAAATTAGGGGGGGCGCCTGGGTGGCTCAGTGGGTTAAAGCCTCTGCCTTCAGCTTGGGTCCTGATCTCAGAGTCCTGGGATCAAGCCCCGCATCGGACTCTCTGCTCTGCAGGGAGCCGGCTTCTCCTCCTCTCCTCTCTGCCTGCCTTTCTGTCTACTTATGATCTCTGTCAAATAAATAAATAAAATCTTTAAAAAAATTAAAATCAGGAATACCATATCACATGGCAATTCCACTATTGGGTATTTAGCAACTGCCCACCCCCCAAAAAACCCACTGATATGCACCTTTATGTTTATCGCAGCATTATTTACAATAACCAGAGTTAGTGTTTTAAATGATACCTCCTTGTGCAATGAAATCCTTCCTTTTCTTGACCCCATACCCTACTTATTGTGTAAAACCCAATGCTCTCTTTTTTCTTTTCAAATGTTGCTAGAATAAGTTTATATATATATGTATATATATATATGCTGAGTGTCTGAGAAGTCATCAGCTGATTCCGTGTGCCATGTTAATAAAATAGATCCTTTTTTCCTCACATTTTCAACTCCAACTCCATATTTCTAATTCTGAGAGGATGGTTTCACTTTCTTACAAGGAAAATCTAGGCTATTTGATGTATATTTTCACCACTATCTTTTTTCCACTATAATTCCTGAGATATTCTTTATATCTTGAAAATTTCATTTTAACTAGACTTTCTTTTTAATTTACCTTATCTCTTTCACTGTGGTTAAAAAAACATTTTCTTTCTGCTTTTTTGTTTTGTTTATCTATTTTAATTCTAGGGTTAACTTCCTTGCTTGTACTCTCATTTCACGGCATTTTTTCCTTTTATAACCCAGAGTCCTCTAGGAATATTTTAAATAAATTATTTCCTATTTAGCATTTTCTATTTGGTTTCTCTATTGAGTGCTTTTATCTATTCTATTTATAAACACTCTCAGATTTTTGCTATCTGAAAAAAAGTATGACATTTATTTATATTTTTCTCTTATGGTCTATACCTTATGTCACTAATAAAACTGCTCAAAAACATATTTTACATACTCACCAATAAAAGAGAACAAATTACTGACACATACATACAACAACATGAAAGAATCTCAAAATTATGCTGAGTGCAAAAGGCCAGACACAAAAGATTATGCACTATGTGACTGCACTTAAGAGAAATCCTAGAAAGAACAAATCTAATCTGTAGTGAAGGAAAGCAGATCAGTGATTGCCTGGGGCAATAAGTTACGGAGTGAACTAAAAAGGCTCATAAAAGGACTTTGTATAATAATGAAAATAGTCTATATTTTGACTGTGTTGGTATATATAAATTCATAAAAACTCATTGAAATGCATACTTAAAACTGGTGCATATTACTGTCATTTATACTTCAATGTAATTTATACTTCATTTATACTTCATTAAGATGATTTTAAAATACTCCCTACTTATTGTGTATTTATGTCATTTATACTTCATTTATACTTCAATAAAGCTGATTTTAAAATACTCCCTACTTATTGTGTATATGACCTCAAAAGTAGATTATTAATCCCCAAGACATCTGGCTTTTTCTCATGTGACTTCAATGAACCTACTCCAGTGTCACAAATATAGTCCCAGTCTCTACCTTCTTGCAACGTTCTCTTTCAGTTTCCAGGGAGGGAGAACTAATTATACTCCTACTTATTTAAACATCCTTTTGACATCTTTTCCCATAATTCTTACTCCTCTACTTTTATTTTGACATTTGGAAGCAATTTAATGGTTGTATTAAAAGCCCATTGCCAAACCAGTCTAAGAATAGGGGAAGATGCAGTAGGAGGATCCTGAGCTCATCTTCTCCCACAGACACACTGAGGCAACTACCTGTAATGAAACTCACTCTGAATGTGGCCCAAACATTGGCCCAACAGATCTTCCACAGCTAAAGACATAAAGAGAAAGCGGGGCACCTGGGTGGCTCAGTGGGTTAGAGCCTCTGTCTTCGGCTCAGGTCATGATCCCAGGGTTCTGGGATTGAGTCCCACATCCGGCTCCCTACTGAGCAGAGAGCCTGCTTCCTTGCCTGCCTCTCTGCTTACTTGTGATCTCTGTCTGTCACATAAATAAATAAAATATTTAAAAGAAAAAAAGACATAAAGAGAAGGCCATACTAAGAAGAGTAGGAAGGGGACACGTGGGTGGCTCAGTCGGTTAAGTGTCTGCCTTCAGCTCAGGTCATGGTCCCAGGGTTCTGGGATGAAGCCCCACATTAGGCTCCCTGCTTGGTGGGAGGCCTGCTTCTCCATCTCTCTCTCCCCCTGCGCATGTTCCCTCTCTCGTTGTGTCTCTCTGTCAAATAATAAATAAAATCTTTAAGTGTATATATATATATACATATATGTGTGTGTGTGTATATATATATATATATATACATATATATATATATATAAAGAGTAGGAAGGACAAAGATGACATTGGGAACCAAATCTCTAATCCACAAAGTTGGAGGAATATACCCACAAGAGAAATAGACATGGAGGGACAAGGGAATCAAGCCCCATACATGGAACCCTTGGCCTGGAGAACCTGTACCAAATAAAAAAGCCCCTATAATATCTTTTAAAATTCCAGGCTTAACTCTGGGAGAGCCAGGGGACTATAGAAAACTGAGTCTCTGTTTTAAAAGACCAGCAGGCTAAGATCCAACACAGAAATAACAGCTTAAAAAGTGCCTGAGATATATATGAAGGAGATTTATAGTAGCTTTCTCCAGGAACAGAAGTACTGACAGGTACCTTCTTCTTGTCTTCCATCAAGCTAGCTGGCCAGACACTTTCATGAGGCAGTTATAATGGCTTCCATCTACCTTGTTGGTATTGCTTGTTTTGCCCCAGTATTTCCTTACAGAAAGACCCCACACAGACTGTAGTCATGGCAGGCACCCCTCCAAAGTGGCTCCTACCCCTCCTCAATTAGTGGGTAGTCTTAGTTGGGACCAGCATCCCCCAGACCTATGCTGCACTGTCACACCTGATAGCCAGCCCCAGTCAGGACTGGTGGCCCTTCAGAGTAACTCCTGCCCTGGAGAAGGAGGAGCTAGCCCCACCACTAGCATGCCCGCCACAAGGCCTCTCAGCTGCACTGGACTCTAGCCCCACCCACTAGTGCACACACAGTTGCTACAGTCAGTCCACTCATTCAACTGCATGGGGGAAAGCCTTGCCCACTACTGCTCCTGCAATGGTCATGGCCAGTTACTGCTGACAGGCAAGCTGAGGGCCAGAAAACCCATCAAGACATCAGTGGCAGTAGCAACCTAGTCCAACAGGAGGGCATATGCAGCTCACATAGGTGACATCCTTGGAACATCTGGTTTTGATGACCAAAGGGGGCTGTGCTATAGCTCCACAGAACGTCTACTACATAAGACCACAACTTGTAAGAACAGGAGTCATAGCTGATTTAAGAGCTAGCAGAAAGATAAATTAAGAAAATAATTCCATCTATAACTGCATCAAAAATAATAAATTATCTAAGAATAAACTTAACCAAGTAGGTGAAAGACCAGTACTCTGAAAAATTCTAAGACACTAATGAAAGAAATTGAATATGGCACAAACAAATGGAAAGATATACCATCTTCATGGATTGGGAGAATTAATAATGTTAAACTGTCCATACAACCCAATGCAATATATAGATTCAATGAAATCCCAACAAAATACCAATAGTATTTGTCACAGGGCCTGAAAAAATAATCTTAACTTTTTTATGGAAATGCAACATACCATGAATAACAAAAGGAATTTTGAGAAAGAAGAGTAAAGCTAGAGGTACCACAATCCCAGATTTCAAACTATATTACAAAGCTATAGTAATAAAACAGTATGTTACTGGCACAAAAACAGACACATAAATCAATAGAACAGAATAGAGAGCTGAAAAAGCCATGCATATAGGGTCAAAAAACCTACAACAAAGGAGGGAAGAATACAATGGGAAAAAAGACAGTCTCTTCAATAAATGGTGTTGGGAAAATTGGACAGCTAAATGCTAAAGAATGAAACTGGACCATATTCTTTTATCACACACAAAAGTGAACTCAAAATGAATTAAACACCTAAATATAAGACATGAAAGCATAAAATTCATAAAATAGAACATAGGCCGTAATATCCTGGTCATCAGTCTTAGCAACTTTTTTCTGATTTTGTCTCTTCACACAAGGGAAACAAAAGCAAAAACAAACAATGGGGACTACATCAAACTTAAAAGCTCTTGCACAGTGAATGAAGCCATCACCAAAGTGAAAAGATAATCTACTGAATGGGAGAAGATACTTCCAAATTATGTAACCAGTAAGGAGTTAATATCCAAATATATAAAGAAATCATGCAGCACCAAAAACCCCCAATAATCTGATTTAAATTTTTTCCAAAGAAGACATACAGATGACCAGTGTGTTTACATTTGTTTACATGAAAACACCCTCAATATCACCAAGCATCAGAGAAATGCAAATCAAAACCACAGGAAGATATCACCTCACACCAGTCAGAATGGCTAGAATCAAAAGGACAAGAATTAACAAATATTGTTAAGGATGTAGAGAAAAGGTAATGGTTATGAACTGTTGGTGAGAATGTAAACTGATGCAGCCACTACAAACAAAAGTAGGTAGACTTTTGAAAAGATTTAAAAACAGAACTACCATACGACCCAGCAATTCCACTCATGGATATTTAACCCCCAAAATAAAATGATAACTCTAATCTGAAAAGACATATGCACCCCTATGTTTACTGCAGAATTATTTACAAGAGCCACAATATGGAAGCAATCCAAATTTCCATCAACAGATGAAAAGATAAAGATGTGGTACACATATGCAATGGTATATTATTCAGCCATAAAAAACTGTGAAATTCTGCCATTTGCCTCAACATAAATGGACCCACAGGGCATTATGCTAAGTGGAGTAAGTTGGAAAAAGACAAATACTGTATCATTTCGCTCATATGTGGAATCCAAAAAACAAAACAAAACAAAGAGATTCATAAATGGAGACAACAAACCAGAGGGGAGGTTCCCTGAGGGAAGGCTGATTGAGGAAAAGGTGAAATGGGTGAAGAGGGTTAAGTAGTACAAACTGCCAGATATAAAATAAATAAGTTACAGGAATGAAAAGTACAGCATATGGAATATAGTCAACAATATTGTAATAACTTTGGTGACAGATAGTAACTATACTTAATATGGTGAGCATTTAGTAAGGTACATAATTGTCAAATCACTATGTTGTACACATGAAACTAATATCTGTCAACTATACTTTAAAAATAAAAAACAAGCAGTAAAAGCAAAAAACAAACAAAAAGTCCCATTGCCTTGCTCATGAATTACCATGATTTCCTAAAGCTTCAATTAATGTCTCCTTTGTGATTAGATCAAACGCTACACTCTACTACATGTACCCAATACTTCCACCTCCAAATTCACATATTTAAAAACAAATCCATTCTACAATCTAAAGCTAAGCACTCCTCCTAACTTCTCTAACAATTTTGCAGATATTCAAATTAAAAATTTCAAAATAATTTTATCTATGCCTATTCACACCAAACATCCATCAAGTATATAAATACATTATTTGTATGGAGTTTCAAATTCAGCTTTTACTCTCCATTCCCATTACATCTATCTGAACTCAGGCCTTTATCTGCAGCCTTATCAATATAATTGGTCTATTTCCCTTCAGACCTCTCATTTTAAACTTCATCTCTTCAATGCATTGTATTTACTGCCATTGGATTTATTGCCTGAAATGCATTGTGGTGGTTGTTCCACTTAGCAGTCCAATAAACCATAAAGGTTATACATTTTGACCAATGTCTTTTAAAGAGAATCTCACATCTTGAGCCATTGGGAAATCTCTTACTCTGTAGGCTTATTAAATTCCATCCCCAAATCCAAATCACACATTTCACTAGTCTGAAAAGAGGCACTGTTCCCCCTGAGAATTTCCTAAATTTTCACTCCTGAACTTCTGTTTTATTCTTCTCTTAACATAGAAGTATCCCACCATAATCTTATCCTCTACATGTCTTGTAAGGACTACCAATGCCCTGATGACACAGCAGGTGTCATCTCTTTCAGAATGATTTTATTTATGATTGCTTAAGGGATACACCCTCTACATGTTTCTAAATTACTTAGTTTATCCCAAATATTTACCAGTTACACACTCCTTTGTATTGTAGTGATTTGAGTAAATATGTGATTCATTTTTTTCAGACATATTCTGTCTGAAGGGAAATGCTATGAAACATATCTCTGTACTAGAGTGCTCCTTGCGGGTCCTCAACAAAAACGGCAACTCAATATATCACCAATCATCCTATATTATAATCTTGTCAATTATCAAATAATGTACTTAAGCCTATCTTTGATACCTAGACAGGCCAAATATCTTCAAACAAATACATTTGTAGCATCAATCAAGTAAATACAAATTTTCTTCATTTCATTATGTATGCCAAATCTCAACCACATAATAGGAACATTTTAGGGGCGCCTGGGTGGCTCAGTGGGTTAAGCATCTGCCTTTGGCTCCGGTCATGATCTCAGGGTCCTGGGATTGAGTCGTGCATCAGGCTCTCTGTTCAGTAGGGAGCCTGCTTCCCCCTCTCTCTCTGCCTGCTTCTCTGCATACTTATGATCTCTGTCTGTCAAATAATTAAATAAACTCTTTAAAAAAATTAGGAAGATTTCAAATGGTGGCAGATAGGTTGGCACCTATGAGTTAACTTTTGGTAAAAGAACTCCCAATAGTTGATTAAGGATAATATCTATGTGTACATAAGATTGTGTATGTGTGCATGTGTGAACCTTTATGCATCTAACTAAAAAAATAAAAATAAATTGTTTTTATACAAAATCTGAATTTTACCTTCAGCCAGACCCAAATCTGTGCCTTTCACATATTTTGATATCCATGTATTGTCTTCTCAAAAGGAGTGAATACTTTGATTTTTAAAGGTGTTTGTTCATTTTTAAGTGCAAAAAAATTTAAATGTGAAAAATAAAACTGGAAGAAACTAACTGTGAATTTGTAATCTTGAAGGAAAGGAAATTAAGGTTAATTACTAGGGAGGAAAGGGGGAAAGATAATATTCATCTTAATATGGCAAAACATTCAGAAGCTGTTAAAAAAAAAAGGATGGATATAACCAAAAATCTTAGAATCTTCAGTATGGTCAAAATACCCCACACAATGCAAAAGTGACAACTAGAAATGAAATATGCAACTGTTATGCTGAACAGAAAATTTTCTTAATGGTTAAAGATAAGTTAAGTCAAAAGAAAAATAGCCAAATGATGGGTGCAGACAATTTCTTTTAAAAAAGGGGAAATAACAAAGTTATGTTCAATCACACTCAGCATCAAAAATTGGAAATCAACACATTTTACAGTTATACATTTATCAAAAATAAATATGTTTAAAAACACTCTGTGCCAGCAAGACCAAGAGGAAACAGAATTTCACACATTATCCTGTGGGAGTACAAATTGGTACAATCTCATTGAAAGTTAATATGAAAATATCCACTAAAGTCAGTGCTTAATTTAATGCCTGGCAAACAAGAAGTAGAAAATATGCACTGGTGAATTAAAATTCAAAACTGCATAAACTTTTTGACCCAATAATTCACTTCCATAAATTTTCTACGGACAGATGTGTACAAAATTGACAATACATAATGTCAAAAAACCACTGCAACACTGATTGTAATAGCAAAGAATATGGAAAGACTTAAAGGAGGACATGGTAAATCTAGAATAATATACAACCAGCACAAAGAGTAATACAAATTTTTAAGTGCAAATAAAGTGAGTCATAAGAAATCATTTAAGCAATGATATCATTTGGAAACCAACATTTTATGATATATATGTGTATATATAAATATGTATATTTGTTATATATGTGCCTATTTATTTATGTATACACATATATTTTGCTTATATATAATTATCTCAAAATATTGATACCCATTACACTAGAAAGTTGACCAGTGGAGAAACGAGATTTCCAATATAATGGTACTTACCTGAGGCTTTATTGCTATTATCATGTCTACTATTACATTCTAAACTTCACCAGGTCATCTGCTTTTTAAAAATAGTGTTGGATCATTGTATTGTACACCTGAAACTAATATTATACTGTATGTTAGCTAACTGAATTTAAATAAAAACTTGAAAAAATAATAGGTGGAAGTTTTTTGACATTTTTTTTTTTTTTTGTTAAGGGGTAGGGGTCCTTTTTTTTTTTTTTTTTTTTTGAATCTGGAAGGTATTAGGACAGCTTTCATTGGTAAAGTGTGGCTAGACCATAAAAGGCCATGCAACTTAGTTTTGGTTCATTGAGGATGCTTGCTCTAGGGAAAGCCAGACTTCATGTACGAAGTTTATCCCGAGACCATCATGCTTGAAAGGCCGCATGTAAATATTCTAGTTAATAGTTAGTTAACTGCCAGCTGTGTGATTGAGCCATTCTTAGACATCCTGCTAGGCCAAGCCTTCAGCTCAGGGCCAACTTTATTGGCATTTGACTTGTGCCATTACCAAGAGGCCCCCTGCTAAAAGAGCCCTACCTATGGTGTAGTGCGTTTCTGTCACCATTTTAAAATTTAATGGCTTTACCTATGAACTTGTGTTTTGTGCATGCATTCCACTAGAACAATGGAGCGTGTGAGTGAGCAAAGGAGGCACAGTTATGAGCATCTGCAGTTCCTTGCCATTCTTCTCATATACAGCATTCACCATACTCCAGCAGCACAAAATTCTATTGGATCCACAAAACGTTGGAACTCAGCAACTTAAGCTACGTACAAGATAAGTGAGTTTCATCTACAAATGAATAAGCACGGGGACTAACCTGACCAAGATGCCACACTTTTATTTTTCCATTTAAATCTTAGAATTTTAGGGGCACCTGGATGGCTCAGAGGGTTAAGCCTCTGCCTTTGGCTCAGGTCATGATCTCAGGGTCCTGAGATCAAGCCCCGCATCGGGCTCTCTGCTCAGCAGGGAGCCTGCTTCCCCCTCTCTCTCTGCCTGCTGCTCTGCCTACTTGTGATCTCTGCTTCTCAAATAAATAAATAAATCTTTAAAAAAAATAATCTTAGAATTTTAACATATAGTGCAATACTGGTTTCTGGAGTAGAATTCAGTGATTTGTCACTTTCTTACAACATTCAGTGCTCATCAGTACAAGTGCCCTTCTGAAATAACCATTTAGCCCATCCTATACCCACTTTTCTTCATCAACCCTCAGTTTGCTCTCTATCATTAAGAGTCTCTAAGGGCTTGTTTCCATCTCTCCTTTTTTTTTCTTTTCCCCTTTCCCATAAGTTCATCTGTTGTTGTTGTTGTTTTTTCCTTAAATTCTACACATGAGTGAGATCATATGGTACTTGTCTTTCTCCGACTTTTTTCAATTGGATATTCGCTTCTGCTTTGTCAAAGATTAGTTGACCATATAGTTTTGGGTCCATTTCTGGGATCTCTATTCTGTTCTATTGATCAATGTGCCTGGTTTTTGTTGTTGTTGTTGTTGTTTGTCTGTTTGTTTGTTTTTGATAAAGATTCTTTTTTTAAGATTTTATTTATTTATTTGACACAGAGAGAGAGAGAGACAATGAGAGAGGGAACACAAGCAAAGGCAGAGGGAGAAGGAGAAGCAGGCTTTCCACAGAGCAGGGAGCCCAATGTGGGGCTCAATCCCAGGACCCCTGTCCAAGCCGAAGGTAGATGCTTAACAACTGAGCCACCCAGGTGTCCCTGTGTGTCTGTTTTTGTGCCAGGACTGTACTGTCCCCAAGACTACAGCTTTGCAATGTAGTTTGAAATCTGGAATTGTGATGCTTTCAGTTTTGTTTTTCTTTTTCAGAATTGTTTTGGCTATCTGGGGTCTTCTGTGGTTCCATACAGGTTTAGGATTGTTTGTTGCAGCAAAAGCAGTCCTAACAAGGAAGTTTACTTCAGTACAGGCCTACCTCAAGAAGCAAGAAAAGTCTCAAAAACACAATCTAACCTTATACCCAAAGGATCTGGAAAAGAAACAGCAAATAAAGCCTAAACCCAGCAGAAGAAGTAAAATAATAAAGATTAGAGCAGAAATAAATAACAGATTAATGAAACTAAGCGCTCGTTCTTCGAAAGAATTAGTAAAACTTATAACCCTTAGATAAACTTATCAGAAAGAGAAAGGACCCAAATAGATTCAATCACAAATAATAGAAGAGCGATCACAACCAACACCACAGAAATACAAACAATTATATACATGAAAAACAATTATATACATATGTATATATATATATATATACATATGTGAAAAACTATATATGCCATCAAACTGGGCAACTCGGAAAAAATGGACAAATTCCTAAAAACTTACAAACTACCATTCATCTGTTGATGGACATCTAGGTTCTTTCCATAACTTGGCTATTGTGGACATTGCTGCTATAAACATTCGGGTACTACCAAAACTGAAACAAGAAGAAATAATAAATTTGAACATACTCAACCAACAAAGAACTTGAGTCAGTAACCAAAAATCTCCCAACAAACAAGAGTCCTGGACCAGATTACTTCCCAGGGGCATTCTACTGGTCATTTTTAGAAAAGTTAATATCTATCTTCTCAAACTGTTCAAAAAAGAGAGAGAGAGAGAAAGAGAGAAAGGGAAAGAAAACTTCCAAACTTATTCTACAAAGCCAGTATTACCTTGATTCCAAAATCAGGAAAAGACCCCAGTAAAAAGGAGCATTACAGGCCAATATACCTGATGAACATGGATGTAAAAATTAGATTTGAACAGCAAATCAAATTCAACAGTACATGAAAAGATTTATTCACCATGATCAAGTGGAATTAATTCCTGGGCTGCAGCGGTGGTTCAATATTAGCAAATCAATCAATGTGATACACACATTAATAAAGAAAAGTTAGGAACCATATGATCTTGTCAGTAGATGCAGAGAAAACATCTGACAAAATACAGCATCTTTTTCTGATAAAAACCCTTACCAAAGTAGGGATAGATGGAACATAGCTCCACATCACAAAGAGCATACACAAAAGACCCACAGCTCATATTATCCTCAGTGGGGAAAAACTAAGAGCCTTTCCTCTATGACAAGGAATAAGAAAAGTATGTCCAGGGGCACCTGGGTGGCTCAGTGGTTTAAGCCTCTGCCTTCAGCTCAGGTCATGATCCCAGGGTCCTGGGTTCGAGCCCCACATCAGGCTCTCTGCTCAGCAGGGAGCCTGCTTCCTCCTCTCTCTCTGCCTGCCTCTCTGCCTACTTGTGATCTCTATCTGTCAAATAAATAATAAAATCTTTAAAAAAAAAAAAAGAAATACTTAAAAAAAAAAAAAAGTATGTCCACTATCACCATATCTGTTTGACATAGTACTGTAAGTCTTAACCTCAACAATCAGACACGTATAAACCATGGAATAGGGATGGTTTAATTTCAGTGATTCTACATGTGAGTTAAATATTCTTATATTTGCATTTATAACTTGTATAATATAAAGAATAGTATAATTCATGCTAATAATAAAAAATTTTAATGTTTCTTTACTTAGAAAAACATTCAATAGAAAATAACATATCATGACAATTTGAGAGCAACTGTAACAGAGGGAAGTTTCATTTTTATCACCTTTAACACAGTACTTTATCCTACTTTATATATATATATATATACATATATACATATATGCTTTTTATATATTTCATTTTACACTAGTCTCCACAAATTATGCAATTCAACTTGATACAGATGACTACATCCCCAACAAACTTTTGTCTACAACATCATACAAGACTATTTGTCTTGTATGCCCAACCAAGCTATTCTCCAATATGTGACCTAAAACTTGTGAGGAAAACAAATGATATTGCAATAGACTATTAAGTATATTTTGTTATACAATGTAGTAAACTGAACATCTGCCTTCCCAGAAGAATTCATTGTTCCTTCTGTTTATCTAAGTATATAGTTCTATTTAAGGTTAATCATGTTTATAGCTTTTTTGTAATGTTTGTCTACCTTAATATTTTAAAAATTTCTTTAAACAGTTGCTGAATGAATTAACATATAAATCACTATAACTTTGGAAAACTAGAGAAAAGGTAAAAATACTAATTCTTGGAAGCTCAGGGTTGGTACAATTAGAAATGGTATTAGAATGACAGAAAAATTTTACATTCTTCTCAATACATTTATATATTTTTCCATTTTTTTAATGGTACATAATTAATATTACCTAGGTTTTTTAAAAAAATTTTTAAGAGTTTTATTTATTTATTTGACAGACAGAGATCACAAATAGGCAGAGAGGCAGGCAGCGGGGGGGGGGGAGCAGGCTCCCTGCTGAGCAGAGAGCCCAATGTGGGGCTCAATACCAGGACTCTGGGATCATGACCCCAGCCAAAGGCAGACACTTAACAACCGAGTCCCCCAGGCACCCCTATTACCTAGGTTTTTACAACATTACAAATCTATATTATCGAGAGCATTTAACTTCAAGTAATAAACCACTTGGACCCTTAAAGATGGCAACAACTCATAACTCGTTACTTCCAGCATCTTTAAGACATTTAAGAGGTATGTATGACATTTTCAACAGCATGGATAAATCCAGAGGGCATTATGTTAAGTGAAATAAATCAGATAAAGAAAAATACCATATGATTTCATCTATAAGTGGAATCTAAAAAAACAAACAAAACAGAAACAGACTCATAAATACAGAGAATTTGTGCTTGTAGGTTGGGGGAGGGGATGGGCAAAATGGGGAAAAGAAAGCTGGAGGTACAGGCTTACAGTAATAGGATAAGTAAGTCATAATAATGAAGGTACAGCACAGGGAATGCAGTCAATGGTATTATAATAGTGTTGTATGACATAGGGTAGCTACCTTTGTAGTGAACATAGCATAACATGTATATTTGTTGCTATGTTGTATGCCTAACTAATATAAGATTTTTTGTCAAGTATACTTCAATTTATTATTTTTTATTTTTTAATGGTTGATCTTCTTTTGTTATGTTCAATTAGCCAACATATAGTATGTCACTAGTTTTTGATGTAGTGTTCAATGATTCATTAGTTGCATATAACACCCAGCGTTCATTACATCATGTGCCCTCCTTAATACTCATTACCTGGTTATCCCTTCTCCCCATCCCCTTCCCTTCTGTAACCCTCGGTTTGTTTCCCAGAGTCCAGAGTCTCTCATGATTTGTCTCCTTCTCTGACTTCATCCCATTCCATTTCCTATCCCTTCCCCTATAGTCCTCTGCTCTATTCCTTATATTCCACATATGAGTGAAACCATATGGTAATCACCTTTCTCTGCTTGACTTATTTCACTAAGCTTAATATTCTCCAGTTCCATCCATGTCGATGCAAATTCATCCTTTCTGATGGCTGAGTAATATTTCATTATATATACGAAACACATCTTCTTTATCCATTCACCTGTTGAAGGACATCTCACTCCTTCCACAGTTTGGCTATTGTGGACATTGCTGCTATGAACTTTGGGGTGCACATGCCCCTTCTTTTCATTACACCTGTATCTTTGGTGTAAACACCCAGTAGTGCAATTGCTGGGACACAGGGTAGCTCTATTTTTACCATCTTGAGAAACCTCCACAATAGTTAAAATGTCTATGCTGCCCAAAGCAATCTATACATTCAATGCAATTCCCATCAAAATACCATCAACAGGGGCGCCTGGGTGGCTCAGTTGGTTAAAAGACTGCCTTCAATTCAGGTCATGATCCTGGAGTCCCGGGATTGATTCCCGCATCTGGCTCCCAGCTCCACGGGGAGTCTGCTTTTCCCTCTGACCTTCTCCTCTCTCATGCTCTCTCTCATTGTCTCTCTCTCAAATAAATAAATAAAATATTTTAAAAAATACCGTCAACATTTTTCACAGAGCTGGAACAAGCAATCCTAAAATTTGTATGCAACCAGAAAAAAACCCAAATCACCAGGGGGATTTTGAAAAAGAAAACCATATCTGGGGGCATCACAATGCCTGACTTCAAGGTATATTACAAAGAGGGATCATCAAGACAGCATGGTATTGGTATAAAAACAGACACACAGATCAATGGATAGAACAGCGAGTCCAGAAATGGACCCTCAAATCTATGGTCAACTAACCTTTGACAAAGCAGGAAAGAAGATTCAATGGAAAAAAGATAGTCTCTTGAATAAATTGGTGCTGGGAAAATTGGAAAGCCACATGCAGAAGAATGAAACTGGACTATTCTCTTATATCATACACAAAGATAAACTCAAAATGGATGAAAGACCTAAATGTGAGACAGGAATCCATCAAAATCCTAGAGGAAAACATAGGCAGTAACCTCTTTGACAACGGCCACACCAACTTCTTGCAAGACACATGTCTAAAGGCAAAGGAAATGAAGGCAAAAATGAACTACTGGGACTTCATCAAGATAAAAAGCTTCTGCATGGAAAAGGAAACAGCCAACAACACTAAAAGGCAACCCACAGAATGGGAGAAGATATCTACAAATGACATATCAGATAAAGGGCTGGTATCCAAGATCTACAAATAACTTACCAACTGAACACCAAAAGAAGAAATAATCCAAGAAAGAAATGGGCAGAAGACATGAACAGACACTTTTCCAAAGAAGACATAAAAATGGCTAACAGACACATGAAAAAATGCTTCATATCACTAGCCATCAGAGAAATACAAATCAAAACCACAATGAGATACCACCTTACACCTGTTAGAAGGGCTACAATTAACAAGACAGGGTCCAACAAATGTTGGCAAGGATATGGAGAAAGGGGAACCCTCTTACACTGTTCGTGGGGATGCAAGCTCGAACAGCCTACTCTGGGAAAAAAAGTATACTTCAATTTTTAAAAAATTCACTGCTTTGAAAAGTAAATGAACAAATGAAACAAAAGAGAAACAGACTAATAGATATAGGAAACAAACATTGACTACCAGATGGAAGAAGATTTAGGGAGTGGGTGAAATATAACAAGGGGATCAAGTGGGATGAACTTCTAGTTTTAAAATATGTAAGTCACAAGGATATAGTATATAGCACACATGGGGAATATAGTCAATAATACTGTGATAACTTTGTGTGGTGACTAGATATATCATCCAGATCATCTTATAAGTTATAAAAATACTGAACCACTATGATGTACACCTGAAATCAACAGGGTATATGTTAATTATACTTCAATTTAAAAACAAATAAATAAATGACATGAAAAAAGAAGTATACTTAGTTATACTATTTGAACAATTTTACTTTCCTATTGTAATTATCTTTTCTGACAAAAGCTTTATGGTTTACTATATTCAATTTTACATACATTTCACAAGCTTTTTCTTTTGTCTAAGTTTAAAAAAGCTACTAGCATTTCTTTCCATACACTGGAGGAAAAAATACAATAAAGCAACAAATCATTAATATTTGTTATATATGTAAAATTTATAATAATAAATAAAATTTATAGTAAAGACAAAAAAGAATTCATCAAAAAGAGAAAATAATCAAAAGAGTAAAAATCAATCCCCTCACTCTGTATTTTTTCCTTCCACATTCACACGTGGCTAGACTATTTTAAGAATAATTCAATATTTTTTGCTAATTTTATTCTCATAAAAATTGTAGACAATATATGTATGTGTATATGTATAAACACAGGCAAGGAAAACCGATAAGAGAAAAAAACAAAAACACTGAGCATAAACAATGATGTCTGGTGGAGAGTACAGTGTTCAGGGTTTGACACACTTCTAATTTTCAGAATGTACCAGTAATTTTCATAATGCCACCTAACTTGTCCATTTTCAGGTTTCCCAAGGAGAAACATTTACTGACTTTTAATTTCCTCAGTTAACACTAGTACTTTAGAGAAGAATTTTAAATAGCCATTTAAATCAAATTTCACCATTTCTTTAATTCTCTGAAATTATACTCTCTAACCTAGCAAGCATTTCAATAGATGAAAATTTTTTCTGTGATCTCCCTCATCATGAAAATGAGTTTGAGAGTTGACATAACAGTGGAGTTCATGCATGTGGGTCTATGATTTTTTAAAGAAAATTTTAAAGAAAATATTACAATGACGGTTGCTTTTCTGCTGTTACCGTCCAGAAATTCTCCATGAACCCCATCTTAAAAATAAGAGTTCTTTTTTACTCTGCTATCTTAAAGGCAAAAGTTTTGGCAAAATTTGAAGAAATTACTCTTAATATTTTCCTAATTCAAAAACTGATATGTATATTAGCAGAAAAATGGCAAAGTGTATACATTTAAAATATTTTACAATCCAGTAACCCAGAGTAATAATTTTGAAATTGTGATATATTTCCTTTGAGTCACTCCCTTGTTTTCCTTCCTCTCTTCAACCATCTCTCCCTCCTTTTCTCCTTCCTTCTCTTATCCTTCTGAATTTCTGTTTAGTTTCTGAGGATTCTTACTGCGCCACACTTAAATGGTAAATGTTAGGTTATCGATCTCCAGACTATGAACCTGTAAGGGAAGGATTCTATCAACAACCAGCACACATGCCATCTCCTCCCAGAAGCCTTCCTTAACTAATCTTCCCTAACTTTCCTCCACAGATCTAATCATTCATTTGTCTGCAGTACCTCCATATAAAGTGTATGTTTCTATTGTTGCATACCAAAGTGAAATATAATTAGTTTGTATCTACACCTTTTGTTTCTATTATATTATAAAAATACCTTCCACAACCCCATACATACATCTGTGACTGTCTGCTCAGTTATGCATTTTGAGTCCTGAATACCCAATGAGGTACTTATAATAAGCAGATATTCCATATATGTTATATTCCAAGAAACTCAACTCTCCTAAATGCTCTGAGACATTTTCCCCCTTTCCCCAAAATAAGTGCCAAATAATGTTAATAGGAAAGAAATCGCCCACTACACTGAAAGTGAAAGAAAGCTGAGTGTCCTAGGGGGCTTCGTCAAGGCTTTGGTCTTCATAAATGAAACTGACTTCTAGAGGGCACTGTCCCCACACACTCCTTAATTCCTCACCTTATTTCTCATACTTACCCCCCTTGTCAACTCTCTCGGCTTTGATCTTGGCCTGTTCTATGTTTGCAGGCTTTCTATTCACCTTTACCTGGAATTCTCTATTGTCTGAATGATTAGGTACTGGTCCATCCCAGACTGCTTCCCAGTCATGGACAAGATTTATTTTTTGCACTCTAGTTAGATACTTAGAGACATCTGAGTTATGCCTGCTTCATGTTTTGAATTTATTATTTCTACATCTACAGTTCTTTGGCCTTTAGTGAATTCACCTAGCTTCTTGGCTTGGGAAATGATGCTACCTCCTACATCCATTTTTTAAAAATATT